>JAGDQP010043785.1:0-16113 GCA_022664845.1 Lepisma saccharinum | reverse complement strand
GACAATCACAGTCCGCCGCGAATTACATGACATGAACTTACGGGGTCGTGTTGCACGGGCCAAACCTCTCATCAGGGACCAGAACGCTTTAGCACGCCGCAAATGGTGCCGCGACCATGCAACTTGGACCGTTGACGACTGGAAACGTGTGGTATGGTCGGATGAGTCACCATTCACCCTATTCCAAACCACGGGCCGTGTTTATGTGTGGAGAACGCCCAAAGAAGCGTATGATCTGCAGTGTCTCCGCCCAACTGTGAAACATGGCGGCGGCACGGTGATGCTGTGGGCCGCAATATCATGGTTTTCATTGGGTCCTGTGGTCACACTTCGCGGACGCATCACTGCCAACGATTATGTCGCAATTTTAGGAGACCACTTGCATCCTATGGTCCGGATGTTGTTCCCGGACAATAACGCCATATTCCAGGATGATAATGCACCCATTCACACAGCTGGAGTTGTTGCAGCGTGGTTTGAGGAACATCGGGATGAAGTTCAACACCTCCCCTGGCCCGCCCAATCCCCAGATCTCAACATAATTGAACATCTGTGGTCCATCTTGGAAACACGGCTCCGGCGACGATTTCCACCTCCACCCTCTCTCACAGAACTGGCCGATGCCCTGCACGAGGAATGGTGTAATATTCCACTTGCTACCATTCACGACCTCTATGCCTCCATCCCACGTCGCATCAAGGCTGTTCTGAAGGCGAAAGGTGGCCCGACACCATATTAATCTGGTAAGTTGCACTTTCGTTCAGGTGTTTCCATTATTCTGATAAGCATCTGTATATATATATATATATATATATATATATATATATATATATTAAATATTAGAATGAACTCTGTTAACACTATTGATGGGGCGTGATACTGGGAATGTGTTTTACCTCTGTCTACCTCATTATGTCATTTTCAACGAAAAAGAACCATGTCGAAAATGTCCATAAAAATTTGATAACTTCGTTGAACCCAGCAACCCTGGTGAAAATGGCAAATAATTTCTCGTTCCTTTCACTATTTCCATGTAATTAACGGCAGCCATTCAGGACTCTCACTTTAAATTTCACGGTTGCTGAGTGTAACGAAGTTATTATTATTTTGTGGACATTTTCGACATGGTTCTGTTTCGTTGAAAATGACATAGTGAGATAGACATGTAAAACACATCCTCAGTATCACTCCCCACCAAAAGTGTTGCCAGAGTCCATTCTAATATTGAAAAAACTACATTTTCGTAATACATCACTAATACTCCTGTACAAAGTTTGTAAATTTGTAAGTTTGTAAGATTAGACGTTTCTTTGTAATGTTCGATGAACAGTCATACAGATTTCCTAATAGCGCCGAGAAATGTTCCAACCAGTTACATGTTTTGTGCGGAAATGTACAGAGATTGTTAATAATATATCCGACTCTGGCAACATTTTTTACAACCGTACCCGACTGATAGTTAATTTTTCGTCTGTTAATATCTTTAAAAAATTCCCAATATACATGACGATATATCTCGTGTTTTAGTTTAATAGTTACATACTGCAAAATTGCTGGTTGCGTAACTTTTGGGGCACCCGGTATTTATATTCTCTACTGCTAGTCCCAACTCTTTTAGCTTCCCGTACGCTTTTGCTAACTACTTCTCTGTGTGTATGTATTTTGAGTACACATTCAGAAAGGTACTAAATGAGTATTTTCTTTCTCTCTCGTTCCTCCTCTCTCCTTTCGTGTCTTTTTCGTTTGCTCATAATATGTTTTGCTTCTGAAACTATCGGAGGTCCCAGTTGTTCGAAACGATATTGTTCCCTACCATTTAGAAAACGATCCAGGCTTACGGTAATGAACTTTCGAGGCAAGCGCGACACGCGGTCTGTATGCACAAGCACGTATAAAGGATAGCCATAAAACCATAGCAAGGTCATGTACTAAACGAAAGTTGTTGTTGCATTGTAACCTGCTGCAAGTTTGGTGGAATTACCCGAACTATCCAATTCAACTCAACAGTAGAAGCAATATGTTTGTTTTCTTCTCTATGATGTGCCACAATATTGAATGCGTTTTGCAAATAACATATTTTAAGCAGTCTGTTTTCCTTTCATTTATTAGTAATTACAATTTCCCTTTTTCTTGTAGTTTTGTATATTGATTCGCTCCACACTGGCACTCTTTTTTTATTCCAATAATTTTTAGTTTTATAGGTGTTTCCCTAGAGAAAATTACTAAATGTCATTCAGTATTCTGCAGTTTATGCAGATCTCAATAAAACTACGATAAACAATCAAAAATATTGATCTATCATGAAGCAAAAGTATAGCGATATTTTTTTTATGTAAAGTGTCTCAGTCATCAACAAAACTAAGAATCGTAGACTTTCAAAAGTTGGGCCAAGAACTTATTTCTGCGCGGATGCATTTTTTCTCTTTACTAGGAAGAGGCAAAACCACGCAACCATACACTTGTCTATGAATTTGAATGTTTGTAACGTTAAACAAGGTCCAATCATTTTAGATAGATATTTCTTTTTTCAGATTGTTGTTGTTCCATTTAAGCAACGATCAAGACATTGTTGTTTAAAGATCGAAAATAAAGATTATTTAATATAGGAGAGACCTGTCTGTAACAGTCACCCTTAAGCATTAAGACCAATACCGATAATTCGTAAAATTTTAATGTTATGAAAACCCTGCGCGCTGCAATAAATAACTATTACTTTACAGAATTTTTACTTTAGAAGCAAAGGTAAAAAGATTTTTTTTTTTTTTACAAAAGAAGTAGAAATGACGCGTTAGAAATTTAACATGGATAAAATGGCCACCTTTTATCCACATTCAAGATAACTGTAAATACATGTTTAAAACCTTAATTACAAGCAAAATATGATAGAGCTCACTAAAACGAGAAAAAAAAACATTTAACGACAAACTAACAATGAACTTTAATATGAAATGAAATACGTTAAATTGAACTATCTTTAAAAGCTTGTCCGCTCGTACAATATTTCATTAAAAAAAAACTCAGAAATGTATGCATTACCTACCATAAAAAATGACAAGTAATATTGCAGAGCAAACTTTTACAGCGAAATATTGCATAGCACATAGTAACATAGGATAATACAGCCACTGTGACTCTTTTAGACAGGTGACATTTTCTACAAACATTGTGACTCCAATATGTGTAATCCTCATCAGCAACCTAGCGATTTCTCAATTCATATATCAGGGTATCTTTCATATGCAAGACCAAACAAACATTCATTTGCGTTAGTATTTCAAGAGCTTAAATACATAACAGTAACACTTGTCTTGCAGATGCGTTGAAGAAATGCAGTTTTTTTTACAATTACAATAACAAGCAGCAATCAACGTTCTTCCCAACTATACTTCTGTACACCCTTTTAACTGATACTATGCACGTAATTAACGCGTTTCTCATCATGCAGCAGCACAGACTTACCAGAAAAGTAGGGGTGGCCGTTATAAACAGGTCCCCCTACAGTATATTAACAATTGTAAAATAAATTCTGTGGTTCGAACGCTAATAGAATGCGATTAAGCAGTCGAAAGTTTCTTTGCTTATGAGCTTAATAACTTCGTTCTTCAATTTAATTAACATGATATCGTAAATATGTGATCCTGGATAAATCGCAAAATACTTGGTAACAGTGTTGTAAACTTGATTCTTCATTCAGAGACTGAAGAAGATTATTTTTCACAATTTATATGCAATTTTATTCACATGTGTTTACCACTGTCACTTTCAATCCATCATTTAGTTTCCATCATACACACTGAATAGGTTGCAGGACGGGCAATTATCCCCATTTTTTGATGGATCGAGTGTATGTTATGTTTCATAAAGAGTAAATTAGTTTTATTTTTTCCGCATCTGGGCAAGATATTAGATCAAGCCGTACAAGAAGATAATTATTTCTAGCAAATTAAAATATTTTCAATTGTTTATTTTTCAGTATGAAATGGTGTATAGGCTATGTAATGTTATGTTTCGATACGCAATGTATTTTTATTAGGAAATACGAATATTGTAGGGATACTTAGTTTCTATTTTTAGTGTGATTATTTTGCATATTGGTACAGATTTATTTTTAACCTTGAGTGCATGCTGCTCCTAGTTGCGTGCCTTGTTTTCTCTATTACATGTTACATACATCACATGTTACAAACCTAAAATGACATATTACTCTTTCACGCTTGTTTAATTGTACAAGTTACAAAATTCTAGTAATTAAATTGAGAAATATTCTAAACGTGAAGTTGGTAGGCATGAAATTTCACATTTTGCAAGCTATAACTGAAAACCAATGTTGTCATATTAAAATCCCTATTCTCAGAAAGTGCGCTTCACACTTTATGTGGATGTTCATGTTCATTAAGTAAAACGTTCGAATGTGTTTTAAACTCCAATTTCTGTTGATTTAAACTGCTTGTAAAATATAAAGCAAATAGAGCACATGACTACTAGTATAAATTATTCCCACACTTAATAGAAACTTAGTGTTAATTTTTGTTTTCTTTCTGATATAAATGAACATTATTGCGAAACTTCCTCCTAGACTGATAAAAAATGTTATGACAGAGAATTCCATTGTTTTATAATTATACATATTTTATGTATATAATAAAATTAAAGATGCAATGCTGATATCAACAAGTCTAGGCAGAAATTTCCTTAGCACAGTTCATTCCGTAGAAACCATTACAGAAATTCCATAATTGTGAACTGTAAAGACACCTTAAAGCCTCAGCCAGTCTTACATGTGTTTATTTCTTTTTCTGAAATCTCTTTTCAGTTTTCGTGCATTCCTTATCTTAAATGTATTCTCATATGCACTTTTTTTTAAAGTGTCCATCCAAATTGTGTTTCGTCTTCTTACATCTCTGTAATTACTATGTGAAAATGTTAGAAGTTGCTTTGCGTTTGCACCTGTTTGCAGTAAAAAGACAATGTAAAAAATATTCGTTAATTATCCAATTTCAAAAGTACTTGCCTCCACTTCTAACATGTAATCGCCACCACTGATTCTGTTCATACCTCTTTCAGTAGCAAAAATTTACACTAGCTATCAAGGGCGTCGCCAGGAATTTTCCCAAGGGGAGGCAATATTAAGAGAACACGGTGTGTGAGTGTGTGTGTGTGTGCGCGCGCGCATCACTGTCACAGATATGGGAGAAATTTAGAGATGAATCATGAAGTGGAACAAGTTATACTCATTTGTTTATTTATTACATGCAATTACCGAACGTTCATTAGACTACAGTTTACTATTTTCTTAAGATAAGATAAAATTCTGGTTAGTTAGGGTTTTTGCCTCCTAGTAGCGCTATCATTAGTAATAGCAAAGCAAGAAAGTACACAGCAAGATATGGCTGTGTTAACACTTCATGGTGTCCCAGGGCTACCATCACTTTTTTGTGTTAAATCAACACAACAAAACTTTGTTAATTTCGGTGATTCAACACAGTGGATGTGTTTTTAATGTTGATTCAACACAATATTAGTACTATCATAGTGTTGAATCACCTAAATCACACATCAAACGGTGTTAACAAAAAAGGGGGTAGTCTCTTCGGGACACCGAAAAAGGCTTAATTAACACAGCCAATGAATCAAATTCGATATTTACGGAAAGGTGGAAATTTCCAAGTACCTATAGATACTTTCCCGAAACCTTATTTCCTTTCCTACAAAATATTTAACAGTGACTTCTCAGAAACGCCGGACACTAACATATCCAACATCTTTGAATAGTCAGGATCATAAAATGCCTGGCTTGTTAGAACTCGTTGTTCATTACAATGGAAATTAATATGGTAGGATCAACGGCTATTAGAAAATTTGAAGTTCCAAAAACCGAGATCGCATAATATTGTCAGACATACAGGTCTTTCAATAATTGAGGCAAATTTTAAACGATGAGTAACAGTACTTTTATCAAATCTTGTGTTGGATGTCGAAGATTACAGAAAGAACATATTTGAACAAACATTAATAGATCATTTATGTGCAAGAATTCCTATCGAAGAAAAGGTTTGCTAAGTAAATTTTCTGTTCTGCATTCTCCCAGCATCATTCCTCCGGCTTAAGCCAACATTATCTAAAGACTTTTCAAAAATTCAGATTCGTTTTGAGAGTCCTTGGTCATCAGGCTCATGTTTAAAAAATATATATATAAAAGAAAATAATGGACAAATCACAATCAAGAATGGCATTTTAGAAAATGGGTTTGATAATTATTAAGAATATCTATCAAATGAAGTAAGCCGAAATTTGAAAATATTTGTTATTGATGAGAAATTTGAAGAGAATCGAGCCCGCGATAGATAATAATAGACGAAAAAGTTTGAAGTCCTGTGCTATGCCGGCTTAAGTTAGTGACCTTCAAATATCTCGGCTAAAAGAATTAGCTTCAAAATATGAAACAGCTCATTTCGTTAATGTTAATGTTAGATGAGTCTCTTCAAAATGTCAGTGTTTTTCTTGATTTGTTACGTATTTTTAAAAATTTAAAATAGCATGGGTGAGCGAGCAGCAAAGCATCGTAAGATGAGGGTCCGAAAATTATTCCTTCAAAGCATGTGTATATTACGATTGATTTATTCATGCTTTTTAAGCTTTGTATACAAATGTGTGTGAAAGCGAGAGAGAGAGAGATTTTTTATTGACTTTCTAGAGAAACTGCTTCATCTTCATAAAACAGAGTACGTTCAGAAGAAATAAAAGTTACATAATAGTACAATAATAGCATTCGTATTTTACTTTCGATGTTTCTACATAGTTTGTTTGGTGGGTATAAATTGGCGTATTTGTGATTACATAGATTGAAATGAATATGATTCAGGAAATGTAGCGGGAGAATCCCAATGCATGTAGTGAAAAGCATAAAAACATACACCAAATATTTGAAAATTTAGTAGTAGTGATTATAAAATCTGAAATCCAGGGAGAGTAAGTAAACCCCCTTGCCCCTCCCTGCCGACGCCCTTGCTAGCTATTGAACTGCACAATCTTGACAGTGTGGAGCCTCCAAGAACAGCTATTTTGTTTTAGGTCTTTCAATGATTAGTTTGTTTCATTTTAGCGTTATGTCTATACTTTCAGTTCAGAACATCGTATAGATAATACCTGAGAACTCATTAGCTTCCTCTATTGACGTTTCAAAGCACATTGTCTTGTTGCCATCCTATTTTATTAAGAGAACGAGTACGACGTTAATCTGACTGATAATCAATAGAAAATCCTTGTCAACCCAGGAACAAAGACGACAAAGAGCGTGTCATCAACCATCCTTTTATTCGTGATGTCTTTCAAGATGTTTCATAGTTCATTAAGAATCTCGATTCAGTTCTCGTGTCGCCCCCTCCCTGGGCCATTTCCCAAGCTCTAGCTGGGCGTTTGCCTCTTTCCTCGTCATTTATCACCACTCACTCGGTTAGGTTAGCGCCTTTCAATTTTCTCTTTAACACTGACACACAGCCATCGCGCGCGTCCTGTTGCAGGTAGTCTGTCATATGACGACGACACAACAGCTGGGATAGCAATTACGTGAAAGTAATTAGGACCAAGCTGGGAAGTGCTCTCGGAAGCATCCTATGAAGCCAATATCAGAACCGTGCAGGCTGGCAGAGTTTTTGTTCCCATCATCAGAATGACCTTTTCAGGGTGCTGCACTTTTTCCAGTGAATATCTCTGAGACTTTCAACTGTTTATATGTACCTAGGTCAAAGAGTGTTTTCATTTTCACTGCCACTATTAACATTTTAACAGCTTCTGTTGTAGCGTGTTGCTTTTACGAGGACGTAAGCCTATCTCTCCCTTTGTTCTTCTCTCCCACTCTGGAAGCACTAAAGAGTTAAATAGCCTCAAGATATTCTAAGATAACACTTTCTGAATAATATGATCACTGCTTGGATTTTGCCTTGATTTCAAAGGACCATCTAGTTGAAATAACTGATGTTACAGACATTTTAGACTTTTTCGATCATAAAGTTAAGGGTTTAAAATTTCTAGACATTTCGACACCTACGCTTAATAATTTGTTTCACAACACTAAAGAAGAATTTATCATCGTCAAAATGTCACTCTTTTGTGAGTTAAAGGAAACGAGCTTTTAAGTGGTATCATACACTATTAGTTTACATTCCCATAGCCTTTATATCTGAAGGCCACAACCTATAAACCATTCATCCGTACTCTATCCAGGGAGACGAAACGAAAAAGTATTGATCTTATTTTAAGGGTTCAATTCCAACATTTGTTTGGTGTGTTGGTACAGAGAAAGTCCCAGTATAGAGTGAGTGCAAGGGCTTAAAACCCTGTTGCCCGAGTTACGAGGCAAACCCTTTCACAGGCATCACAAGGCTTCGAGTTACGAGTTAAGAAGCATCGCGATATGTATATAACTCTTTCCTCTTTCTCAAAAATCCATGAAATAGCTGAGGAAGCAAGTATAGAAAAATATAGTACCATAAGAAACAAAAGTTGTGTCACCATATCTTGCTACAATGTGCAGTCTGTCCACCAATTAGACAGTATTAACATTTATTCGCAACGTAATTGTCACAATTTGAAACTAATGCAATACATTACATTGATAAAATGCTATTCTCTTCAAACTCACTGCAATCCTGAGTTATTTTAAAAATAATGTTTATACGAAATCCCGAATCACATTTGGTTATCTTTATACTACTGGTAAAATGTTAAGGAAAGAGAGTGGAAGTATAGCTTACAGATACTCGCAGTTTTGATAAAATTGCAACGTAAAATAATTTCTCAGAAAATGTGCCTCGAGTTTTCCTTTTTTTTTTTAGTATTTTCTTGCAGTACGTATATGGATAAAGTCCCTCCTGAAGGAGATTCAAGTATACCAATACAAGACAATAATTTATCTGGAATAAAATTAGTTGAACAGGTTAAAGTAGTCTTTCCTAAGCTCTTGTATAGATTCATGGGTGTAGATTTCTACAAGTACGTGTAAGATAAACAGTTTTCTGCGTCACGCATAAATACGTTCAGAAAACATTTAAAATGCGTAGAAAATGAAATATCCATAAAACACCTAAAAGAGAAAAATGTATTTCTTTGTTACTTTTAGGTCCCTTGATAACAAAGCTGTAGCAAAAGGGACCTTATAATCCCACTCAGTACGAGTATGTAGTACGTCTGTGTCCAGAAATAAAATCTCAGGAACTACAAAATGTAGAGAGATGATTGATGTGTCGATGGAAAGCTGTTGACTAAACTAGCTCAGAGCCGCCCGAAGCGTCTTGATTAGTGTAGTAGGTGAGTGTTGCCAACCCATTTAAAAAAAATCAACTGCTCAAATTGCTTCCATCAGTTATACCTAGCTGCGCCAAACTTAAAATAAGTATTATTCAACATATTACAAAAATACTGAAAGGGGTCAAAGTCCCCAATCACCCTAATTGCCAATGTTGCCAACCTAGTTTTCTTTAAAATTAGTTTTTTTTTAAAATTGTTTTTGTTACTTAAGACATAGCAGTACCAAACTTGGCATAAACATTTGACACAAAAAGCAATATACTGTGGGTGTTTCCGTCCCAGGAATCTCCTTGTCATGGTTGCCAACACATGCCCAGAAATATATCTTCTGAACTATAAGGTGCCTGGGATATCGTTGGAAAGGCCTTGGCTAGACTAGCTCATAGCCACTGGAACAGTCCTGAATTGTGTAGTAGTTTATTGTTGTCAACCCATTTAAAAAAAATAAACTTACTCAAATTGCTTTCATTCAGTTAGACCTAGCTGCGTCATACTCGGCGTAAACATTATTCGACGCAATAGAAAAGTGCTGAGAGTTTACCCGTACCTAAGCACTGCAGTTGCCAGTATTGCCAGTCTATTTTATAAAAACTAATGCTTGCGTGGTTAAAATGATATCTAGGGACCGAAGCCTTCGCAATTGTTAGTACAATCGAAGCTCTAACTTGTTTTACTTATTGTGCACAACAAGAATGCGTTATCCGATTCTATGTCATTTCATGTTGGATTATTCCACACGTCATTTTTTTTGTTAATCTTCACATTCACATAGGAAAATCCTTTCATCGTGGTAACGTTCACTGTACTCATATAAGCTCAGAGCATTGAGATTCTCATAATGTGATTATGAGAAGTACGATAGTCATACTCAAATACACTGGAATACTGATATTTAATCATGTTGTGAGTCCTCAATTCTAGTCTATTAAAGAACATTAGTCGGGGAGCCACGTGCACCCCCACTGATCTTTTGTTACAACTTTTTCGTAATTCTTATTGCCTAAATAAAATTAGTAGCGATGTTTCCAAAAAATAAAACTGACCATAGACCACAATAGCGGCCATTTTGGGTCGAAAGTGGTCTAAAGTGAATATTTTACAATTAATTGTTATCGCCCTCACGTGCACCACCTCATCCTTCGGGACCATTTTTCTTGTTCGTAATAACAAAAATGTAGCAATGCTCCCCCGCAAAAAAAAATTGCTTTACACCTAAATGGTAGCCATTTATGGCCAAAATTGGCCAAAGATCTTTTAATTTTGCTGTTATTATATTTTAAAAAAGAACCCTTGAGTTGAGGGAAAAGTTATTAAACCTCACTCAAACTTCAAGATCGGCTATGTGTTAGTTGTTTTGGCAAAGAGGAATGGTAATTATACGATTGCCGTCCCAAGAAATTCGCAGCTTGAGGCCCAAAAAGGGGAATACTGAAAAATGAAGGTTTATAAAGTAAGTCATGTGGAGTATCAAATGAAAGGATTTTTCCCACTTAATACGAATTTCTTTTTCAGAAAATTATTTTAGGAATTCCAGATGTATAGCAAAAATAGAACTGCTTAGAAAGTAACATAATTTTTCCCTTAACTCAAGGAGTTGTAAAAGTAACAGTAAAAATGAAAGACCTTTGGCCAATTTTTGACGATGTGAGGAAATATCACTATAAATATTATTTACATTATAAGGGTTAAGAAAAAAACTGCCCCCGAAAGATGAGGGCATGCACGTGGAGATCACAAAAATAATTGTAAAACTACTTTCTGACCAAAAATGGCCGCGATTATGATCTAAGACCTGTTTTATATTTTCAAAACATCGTTATAAATGTTATTTAGACTACAAAGAATAAGAAATAATGGTCCCGAAAGATCAGGGTGTGCACGTGGGAAAGGGAGCATATAAAATAATTGTAAAATATTCGCCTTAAACCACTTTACGGTCAAAAATGGTTACTATTGTGGTCTATGGAGGGTTTATTTTTTTAAGGAACATCGCTATACATTTTATAAAAACCACAGGGAATAAAAAAAATGGTCCCGAGGGATCCGGTAGGTGAGTGGGGTCCTTTGGTTCTCTTACTCATTCTTATTGGTAGTATAAGTAGATACGTTATTTTCTTTTTTCGTTGTCTCGGTTATTTTAAAAAGTACTCCTTAGTCTAATACAGGTGGAAACTGAATTTTATTTATGTATGTTTAGCTCAGGTAATAAATTTCAATATCGATTTTTTATTCTTTTTTACCAAATACGGGTTTTGAACTTATTTCAGAAAATTGGTTTCGAATATAAACTACGTTTTAATATTATTAATACATGAAAAATATATAGAATGTAACAAAAAGTTTTTACCCCTTTTTATAGAAACAGAAAGTTATACAAAAAATGTTACTTACCATTAGTCCTCAAAGTAATTCAGAATGGTATCCAGGAACTTTTGCCAAACTTCCTGCAATTGAGCAAATTTTACCTGGTGGTAAAACTGGTGTATTGGGGAAAAATTAATTGTCTGCCTCATTGGCGAAGGATTTATCCCGTAGGTGGTTGTTCAGGGAACGAAAGAGGTGATAATCTGTTGGCTCAAGGTCCGGGAGTACGTTGTATGGCACAGTGTATCCCCGCCAAATCGTTGTAAGGTATCCCTGGGTCACATGCAGCCTGATATTGTGGGCAACCAACAGTGCACCCTTGCGATTCCTCTATATTCTGCTGCAATGCCTGGTGTATACGTTCGAAGTGCTGCAAGTACGGGTCCGCCGTGATGGTTTAGCCAGGTAGGATCAACTCATAGTACACCACTTGCGACTAGTCCACCAGATACAGAGTATTATCTTGTGTAAGTGTAGAGGTGGTTTTATGGTGTATTTTCACAGTTTGAGGCGAGGCTTGGACCCGGAGTATGAGCGAGCTATGCCACCGAGATTTTAAAGTGAAACACAATGTACTAGTACAACCAAACATATATCTCCGCTCTTGAATAGAAGCAGGTTATTTCCCGAGATTTTGAGCTGAAGATAATTGATTTCTGTGGACGGTAATTATCATCAAAAATAAGTATCTTCCAGAATAATACCGTGATTAGAAATGAACGTATTGTATATACGGGATGAGAGCATATTTCGGTAAGATTTCATAGGTTTTTAGTTTACAGTGAAAATGCCTTCGAAGTTGTATTATCTCTAGAAACTTCCAATAATTCAAAATATTTTTTTTCAATTCCATGGAGGTTTATTAGTATTTTATTGCAAACTATACCAAATAACTTAATTCCGTATGTCCTTATGTTTGTCAGGGCGAAGAAAAGATGGGAAGTATAGCAATGTGGCAGTGAATGCATAAATAACCCCGCCATTTGCCTCGTAAAGCTGCAGGAAAACAAAGCAATAGTAAAATGGGATGAATGTGTGAAAGCTTAGCTCCAATCCTACTGATTACATTGATTATCTGCAGTCCAAAGCATTAAATCACTTCCTGTTCGAAGAAACGACATTAAAAAAACAATAAAAAAAAACGTGAAGAAAGCTTCACTGATTTTTTTTTTCAACACTAGGTGCAATACATTCAAATATAAAGCATGAAAGTACAGGAAAACTTCGTCTATTTGCACAATGTTCTGTAAATATAACAAAAAACGAGAAAATTTAGAGACACAAATCCAACAATTCAAAAGCATCTTTTATCCTTTTCGGAAATACATAAAATACATTTTACATTGAAAAAGATGTTATATTTTGCTTCCCTACAATACTATATATGCACCTCAAAGTATAACAAAATTATACAGATTTAACAATATTTAATTACCTATGTTATTATTACTGTTAAATTACTAATATTCAATATCTAAAGTTAATGTGCGTAACTTCTTCAAATCATTTGGAAAGAAAATTGTTACGATCTTTCTTTCGGTCAATTCCGACTTACGTTTTCAAGCAAAGTAATCTTATATGACTTAAAAAATAACATTCCGATACCTTGAAAAGTGATTAAAGAAACGAAGTATATTCTTTAAAAAACACGCAAACAAATCGATGTATCTGTTCCAAATTTCCTAGACAGCAAGATGACCATTATAAATCTGGAATGTTCGAAGTTTCTTACGCACCACTTAAAAATGATACATATACAACTACAAACAACTATTCAGAGAAATAAAATGTAAGACTTTCATTAAGTGGCTCCAAAAACATGACTTTAGACACAATGATGAGCATTGTCAGTAAATATTTACCAACCCATTTTTCGTGTCCGCCATTTCTAAATAGCGAATGTAGCAAAAGCAACCATTGTGAAGGACAAAACAACATTGAAGTTGTACTTTTCAGTCTCAAAACATATAATTAGACACTACGATGTGTCTTTTCAATAAATCAAATTTTCCCCGTTTTGGTTTCCTCCATTTTGAATTATTCAGACGAAAAAACAACATTGTAGTTATATTTTGTCAGCCTCAAAACATAATTAGACACTAGGAGGTGACTTTAAATAAATTCTCACTTTTCCAGTTTTGGTTTCCGCCATGTATAAAAGCAACTACTTAGACTACCAAACTAATATTATATTTGTATTTGTCAAACTCGAAAACATATGTTTCGACACAAGATGAGAATTTTGAATGATTTTTAAAATTCCTTTTTTCTCATCCGTCATTTTGGAAAATGACGGATTAATAAAATATAACTATTTAGACTGCCCAAATAATATTATATTTGTCATCCAAAAAAAAATAAAAATAATGTAGTATGATCCCCAAACATACTAAATTAATAAAATTCTCTGCACATAAATCTTTTATGTGAGCATATGGTGGTTCCAGAACCATGACTAGAATGAACAGGAAGACAAACGGATTGATTCAATTTCATACAAAATACTAGATGTGACCAAAACTGCGAAGAAGGGAAAGTTAGACGAACAGATGAAATATGGATGACAAATTGATTGGATTCCCAGAGAAATGAAACGACCTTGACGTCAAATGCAAGTTGGTCAGATTGAGTAGATGAGGACAGTAGCTGACCAAAATTTGTGGAAAAATAGGCGAAGCCTTTGTCCAAGAGTGGATAGAAAATGGTTGTTGTTGATGATGATGATAATAATATCAATTCAATTACATTTTTCTCTAACGAAAAACGTTAGTTGGGAGAACAGTCCGAGAGCCCAAAACACACCTAATAAAGCCTATTTTATTCTATCCTATTCTATGCCCTTTGTAGGTCTTTTGTTTTATCTTCTGTTACTAAATGTTTAGAACATTGTTCCGCAGTTCTTCACTGAACACATTGCATCTAAGTTACATGGTAGAAACTAGTTTCTGTAACCATGCATTTGGAATCACAACATTAAAAATACCAAATTTAGCTTGAAAATTTTCACAGTAAGCACATTGTACAATTTTGTATAGCTGGATAGAATTTAGTCGACTGAGAAAGTGAAAAGTAGCTGAGTGTGTAGTTTCGAGAAAATAGGTTAGAAAATTTTCACATTAACACTAGAAACTACAGCTTTGTATGTATGTACTTGTTTGAGCCTCTGCCTCAATTGTGGAATTACATTCTATTAAATTGATTACGACACCCTCATTGGCATCATTTATTTGACTTCAACGCTCTCATTTGCGTCTCATAATTAAAGTTACGCTTTCTTGGTTATACATCGTTTATCTTCCATCCAGAAATGTAAGTGGATACACATGCAGATATATATATAATGGATATTTTCAACAATTACTCTACTTAAAAGAAGTCCTCTAATTGCCAAATGTTTGATAGCAATTGAAGTATGAAATCAGGACTTACTAATTTTGAAAAGTACGAACTGAAAGAGTACATGTACAGCGGAGATGCCTAACATTGAACGCTTCTTTGTATAGATGCTGATAGTAAACTAAACTGTATGAAGTGATAAGAGCTATGAAGAAATTACTTTGGACTGCAGTATTTGATTGTTCAGACTATGATGTTATCACTTTAATGAACTAGAACAATTGTAAGTAACCTTTTGCTTTTTCTACTCTAATACGAAATCTCTGGAAGCATTATTACGTACGTATACAATGAATCTGTTTGGGACTAAAACATAAAACGTGTAGAATTACAATCATTAAGCTGTCCACAAGAATTCACATATCTCTGGAAATTACACTTCTAACATATAATTATTGGTTTTCTCTTTCAATTACTTTCTGGTTAGTGTTCTCAGCGGCTAGTGGTGTACACTGATGACAAAAGCAATCTAAATTCCATGCTCACCACTGAGATAGGCCAGAAGCGAATCTTGTTTCCATTCCACGAGTTGAGTTACATATTCTAAACTTTAGGAGTTACTGAATGGAATGCATATTAATACCATTTGGTTCTGTGTGTTCCTCAGTATTCATTCTTCTATTCTCATCCTCTATTTCCCGAACTAGAAGGAGAGAGCAAACGAGAATTATATAGCGGATTCCAGTGAAATTACTGAAGTGAAAAATTGAGAGGGAAGTTTTGCGGTTGAATTGGTACAAAGGAGATGGTTAGAAGAAGCTGTAATAAATGGTCTGAGATGATTGAAATTTCACTTGCAGCAGTTTTGGAATGTATCTTTTACGAGTACTTTGGGTAATCGTCCAGAAATATTATATCTTTATTATTGTACAGGTTTTTGTCTTCCTATTTTTAGTCCAGATTTTTTTAAAATTGTGTAGGGGATCATGTAATACAAATTATGTCAAGAAAAATGTTTTCTTCTCTTCTCTACTTAAATTTCCTTGCTTCATTTCTAATGCCATGGATGGACTTGAAGTCAAATGAACTAGATACAAAAGGAGGAAA
>JAGDQP010043784.1:0-16114 GCA_022664845.1 Lepisma saccharinum | reverse complement strand
AAGATTGCCTCAAACTTCTTTTATTCTTCAATGTCACTTATATCCTTTTGCTTCTGGATTTGACATGAGAAAGAGAGTAGAGTTTTTCCCATCTGTAATTATTTTTTATCAAGACAGGTAGGTGTCTTCGATGCTAGAGTCGAACGCTTACTATCATCTAATTTAGGGGTCTGGAGTTCGATGTTCGGTGAGGACAAGTGGTTCTGAGCCCACCGTAAACCGTACTTTGGGTTCATCGTCCGATGAAAATCAACGGCATACCACCAGCAGTTCACCTTGCCCAGTTATGTTCAAATCAGAGACCTACCTCCTGACAGAACAAGCATCATTATAATTATCATCGCATAATAAATATCGCAAGCGTATATCTGCTGTATTACACTTGGTTTATATCCCTTATTCGTCTCAATTGTGAAGAGAAACACTGCATAAACGGCAATTTTCATATGGAGAAAATAAATATAAATTGAACATATTTTTGGCCTTTATCCATCATTATGGATAAGTGAATTAACAACCACTAAGATCATAACGTGGTGGAGGCGTCGGGTAAAGGTAGGACTCTGACTCCAGACCAAGTCAAAGGGGAAGAGGTGACCACTAATCGAAATGAGTTAGTGATACTCTGTAGGCTCCTGATGAGCCTTTTATAATCCTTTCTGGTAGACGTGATTACCGCACTTCCAAGCTTCACCGCTTGGAAGCAGCGTCGTCTGCTTCTTAAACTGATTACGTAGCATAATCTCAATCCTCTCTGTTGATGTCGATTGTTTTTAATCCACTTCCCATTTCAATATGCATTAATGACCTTTTTCTCAATAGATTGCTTTGTAATAAGGTGTATAGTTTTACACTTTTCTCTTGTAATATTGTAAATATCTGAATATTGTAGTATTTTGATAATATTCAACAGTATTAATATTCGTCTCATTTAATAATATTTGCATTGTTGGCGCAATTAACCAAACAACAAATCTTCTTGAAGGCGGAAAAGTTCTCAATTTTCTGGCCTTTGAGAAAAATATTTTGAATTTTAAAAGATTCCATCATTTGGTGTGTAATGCTGTCTATAATTTTCACAAATACATTCCATAAGTTCTTGTTTTTAGAATTAGTCTCATAATGTTCGAAATATTTTTTTTTCCTTTATCAGATTTTTGTAATCCCTTTATTATGCAAAATTTCTTTTGACTCTAGTATTTGATACCCTATTGTTCCGAATATAAGTGAATCATGTTTAAAAAGCTCGACCCGTATGCGAAGTCGATTTATATTTGGTGTCGACTTATGGTATGTTCCAATCGACTTGTATTCAGGACAATGCGGAAATAACAAAATAAAATCTAATTTGCATTTTCCGCAATGTTCATAGATGGCTCTTACAAAACTCTAAACTATTTCACATTATATTAACTATAATGTGAAATAGCAGAGCTATATGCACCTGAGTTATGTTTTTTCTCTTTTATTGTTTTAAGTCATTGTTAGTTGATCTTGGTCGCAAATATGTTCCTTTAGTGTAAAGACGAGGTGTTTTGCCATCATTCTTACTGGTGCCTTTTCTTTGCTTTGTCTAAAAAGTGGCGTCTAACTGCCCATTAAACATGGATTAACATTTTCACTTCCGTAAGAGTGAAAATTGATATATAAAAACTTGATGAAGTGGAAATAAGGGGTACACAACAAAAACAATTGAACCAACAAAAGCCAAGGTCTTACGATGCAAATTTTAGGTTAATGGTGGTGAAATATGCAGAACGGCACAACCATTGTGAAATGTCCAGAACGTTTTGGGGTGTCTGAGAAAAATGTAAAGAACTGGAAGAAAATTTGCACAGCAACTGAGGAACTCTTCTGCTACAAGGAAGGCTTTTGAAGGTCCAAAGTCCGGCAAATTTAAGAACCTGGACGAACAGGTGGTGGCGTTTATCACAGAAAAGCGTGATCAGGGTCTTCCTGTCTCACGCGAATTTATTCACCTTAAATCTTTGGAATTTGCGCATGCAGCCAAACATCCCAAATTTGAAAGCTAGTTTAGGATGGTTGGTACAGGAGGATGATGAGGAGAAACGGTCTCTCCCTGCGAAGACGGACAACGTTAGCACCACGTCTTACCAATTATTTTAATGAAAAGTTACTTGAGTATCAGCGTTATGTGATAAACTTAAAAAAAAATTCACAATTACCCGTTGGAACAAACTGGAAATGCAGACGAAACTGCAGTTTATTTCGATATGCCGACCAAGTTAACTGTTAATGTTAAAGGGGCAAAATCTGTTCTGGTTAGAACAACTGGAAGTGAAAAGATGCGTATTACAGTGTGATGTTGTGTGCTTTAGCTGACGGAAGGAAACTTCCACCTTTCGCTATCTTGAAGCGTAAGAATTTGCTGAAAGAAAAGTTGCCGGACGGTGTTATTGTGCGTGCTCAGGACAAGGGATGGAGGACGGAGGACGGAGGAACTGATGGATTCCTGGCTGGAGGTTGTTTGGAATCGACATCCAGGTGCTTTGCTGAAACATGTATATATATGTGCATACTCATCAAATGGTGGACTTTTAGCCATATCTTCGATATCCGTTTATCGTCAGATTAAAATGACAGACAAACTTTCAGTGCTGTCCTCCAGTGCATTACAGCTCAGTACAAGTGTACCCATTTGGCACAGACAGTACTAACTCAATAAGTACACTAAAGAGTTGTCAGATTTCATCCAACAACTCTTCTGCCACAACCTAGCTTCTCGGTTGTGAAGTGTTTAACATAAGCCACCACCAAGTTCATCGTGTTTTTTTCATCGCCACATATTCATAAATGTAGTTTCTTTACGTATAGACGTAAGCAGCCTTCAAATCCCAGCTCAGTGATGGAACTCTCATACTGGACATTATGAATGGTTGTTCGTCGGTTCGAAAAGTGCAGTGAAACGCCGTAATAAGAGTGCCTTGGCCAAGAGACAAGTAGATAAAACTCTTAATCAAGAAAATCGAAATTTTCTTTAAATATTTTTTTTTTTAAACAAGGTCTTGCACTTGAACCTAAGTGCAGTGTGTTATGTGAATCATGTGTGCTATGAAATCATCTTCGTTCCCTTTACCTCCTTCTGTGGGACACCCTATTCTCATCGAATTCTCATCTGTTTCTGTTGGATTATCCTCTGGTATCCCTAAGTACAGGCGAGTGGTGAGTACAAAACTTGTGTTGTATTTCATGATGTGTTCCCTTCCAGGTGTTCGCTGGGAGACTGCAATAAGGGAGGGGTCCTACTATAGTGTGAGACCGGGATATTAAATGTTAGTTGAAGGATACAACAAAGTGAGAGTCTCTTTGTTTTGCTTGTTTGCATACGTAACGCTCTACCGACCCAAATTCTCATGTTCTTGCTATTTTGCATACTTGCGTTTTGGATATTTAATCTTAACAAATGTCTCACTTCTCATGTGTCATTACTGATTGTTGCTCTAACTATGAGCAGTCATTCCGTTCCCCTCCGACTACAACTTCACAAACAGCGAGGGATGCTGGTGCTCGATGCTTTCCGTGGGCACGTCACTGATGGTGTCAAGAGGAAGATCCAGAATATGAACACTGATTTGGTAATTATTCCAGAAGGAATGACATCACAACTTCAAGTTCTTGATGTTGTTGTAAACAAGCCGTTCAAAGACAAAATGTGATCCTTGTACACGAATTGGCTTCTTGAGGGAAACCATCCCCTAACCCCAACAGGAAAAATAAAGAAACTCACGGTATCACTTCTTCTACAGTGGATCATCGCTTCATGGAGAAGTGTATCCAGCAAAAGCATCATCAAGGGATTCAAGAAGTGCTGAGTATCTAACAGCCTAGATGGGGCGGAAGATGACGTGTTGTGGGACGATGCAAATGATGAGCAAAGTCATCCGCTTTCAAGTGAAGATGAACAAGACTATAGCGAGAGGTCAAGTGACAGTGGAGAGGAAGACAGCGAGATGTCAAGCGAAAATGCAGAGGAAGACTACAGCGAGGGATCAACTGAAAGTGAGTAAAACATGAAAGGATGTTCTAATGAAGCAGAAAATGACAGTGATGTGATTGAATTACGCTAAGACACATTACTAATGCAGTAAGCCATTGAATAGGTAGTACCTATATAGCACAGTACATTGAGGTTTAATAAAATTTGTAAACATTCTGTAATTTTTCAATAAAAATTGTTTATTACACAAGTAATAAAAACTAGACCTATATTCGGGTATATATTTTTTTTCTCTAAAAGAGGTCCTGAAAACAAAGTTGACTTATATTCGGGGTCGACTTATATTCGGAACAATACGGTATATTGTTGTTAAATATAAATGCTATAAATGTGGTTCACATTTCAATTCTGCCAAAATTTGTTATATTATTTGACAGTCATTGTTCAGATTTTGTTTCTCAATTACACTTTCCTTATCAAAATTATCAAGCTACGGCTGCTCAGTGTAAAAGAAGATAAACTTTTAAACTTTTCCACACTAATACGACTCATCGCTATTATGTGAACGAAACAGGTGTATTTATTTTATGTGTACTTGAAACATATTGATAACTAATTTTGTACATATATTTGATGTTTGAATGTTGTGGTCACTATAATTATAGTGAATCATTGGGGTATTATTGATAGACGAGGTTCACTTATCTGAATCATTTTTACGTTCTTTTCTTTAATTCAAAATGGTTCGTGGTGTTCTCAAATTTTGGAACGTTAACTCAATTCCCTACGTCATAGAAAGATGAAAGTTTGCACAGCGACGTAAGTCGGGTGACAATACAATATTCCATTGTTACTGTCATATATTTCTATATATTTTAAAAGCATATTTTAATAATTTAAAAAAAAGAAAAAGAAATAGACTTCTTTATCCTAAAATAAATAGTAGCCTGCAATGATATTGGATTTGACTGGTTGAAGAACAGTTTAGGATTTGTGTCACAAAACATTATTTTGAGAAAAAGTACCCGAACACCAAAATAACTCGAAAAAAAAATTAGAAAAACTTTTAAAGAGATACTTTTCTTAAACGATTCGTACTAAAAAGTAAAATAATAATAATAATTTTGCTTATACATGACGAAAAAGAAAAGCATGGGGCGCGCCAATTCAAGAATTTATAAAGTGACTGTATATGAGAGAGCGCCCTCATGCTTTTCTTTTTAGTCATGCATAAACAATTTTTTTTTTTTACTTTTTCGTACAAATTGTTTAAGGAAAGGCTTTTAAAAGATTTTTAAATATTTTTTTTCGTGACAATATCAATTTATCCAATTTTAAAATCTAAAATTTTCTAGGGTTGACTGTTCATCGCGTACTCGAATGTATCATTCTACGAAAGTCTCTCCCCTTCTAGAAACTAGTTGTAACATGTTCAATTCGACCACAGGATAAGAACGTGCTATGTCCATTTCTATCTTTCACAGAAGAACGTTTTAAAGTTCATAATCAGCATTAGGTATAGTTGCACATCAAACAAAGATGCACTTGTAACAGACGGACTATACATAATCTCTTCATGCATAATAGCTTTTAAAAGGGTCCCTCAAAGAGCATACGAATGGCACTTTTCTCATTTTGGCAGAACATTGACAGAGAATGTTCTTTTGCTCTGGTCTTCAATTGCATTTAATATCTTAATACAAATGAACTATGAACCCGTCTTTTAATAATCTCAGCTGTTGTTTTTCACTCATTGGAAAACAAAAACCCACGAGAATAATAATATATGCAAGGTTTAATCAAAGTGTTATTGGATAACGAAGATACTAATAAAAATTATGAAATATCGTCAAATTAAAACGAATCTCCAGTGACGAGCCCACCAGCCAGAGACTCAACTTAATGAAGTAGGGATATACTGATTATACTCATGATATTAAGAATGAGTTTTCGATATTTTCGATACCAAAGATACTCGCAAAGTATCGCTATCTATCGATATCTCAACTAATGAATTCGATACTTTGATGGTTTTTAGTACGTACTGATATCTGTCTTTGAAAATAATCTCATGGTACAACGTATTAGCTTACATATTACTCAAAGCTCCTTGAATTTGAATTTCATTTATGGCCTTTAGCCATTTATGCCTCAGGCCGGTATAGGATAGAGTAAATGGATGCTTGAAAGAGTCGGTCAGCGCCTAACTTCAAGGTATCATCCCGATATTTGTCTGATGTGCATGGGGAAATACACTGAAAAACCTCAGTCAGGATGTTCGTTTTCTGGTATCGAATCCAGGACTCCTGTAATGCAAAACCTGCGCTCTACCACGTGTACTATTGACACTTGGTAGAAGGCTACTTAACTTTTCATAAAGAAAAATACTTCAAAAGAGGAGTTGTCAGTATTAATGAATTCAATACTTAGATATACTTTTTGGTACGGATAGCTTTCCGTAAAAACAATCCTATGGTAGAACCATTGAGTATATGGGTAGAACGTTATAACTTACATCTTAAAGTGAAAGCTTTCTGAATTTCAATTTAATTTATGGCTTTCCGAATCTTTGCCTTAGGTCGCAATAAGATAGGGAAAAGGATGCGGGAAGAAGTCTCCTAGGATAAATCTATTTCAATAAACCGTTTCCACCTACGGCAAGAAAGTGGAGACAGTGTTTATCTCTAAGCGATTTTGTTCCAATCGTTTTGTAATTATAGACTATATTGCAACATTATGGCTAATTATAATATCCTGTCGTTAAGATCAAGTAACTTAATATTTCTTCAAAATCAAATCCAAGTTGCGAACTTCATTCCCTTAAACCTAACTAATATTAACATTGAACAATAGTTATATTTGGTTATTTAAAAACAATACATTTTTCTGTGGTTACGTTAGTGTTCACGTTGGTGCATATATTGGATGCTGCAAAGAATCACTCAGGTAGTGGAAAGAGTCTGCTTGAGTACGTATTTCCAGACTTTCTCGAAACAGATTTCTTTCACAGGGAAACATTAGTGAAAAGAAAGGAACCCAAACATGAAATTATGGTACCAAACTTAATTCTAACCTTAACGAATAAGAATGCAGAACGTTCGATCGTTAGTTGAACACTGTTTAAGTTAATTAGCATCACTAGGCGACAGTTAGCATTCGGGAGGTCGTGGGACAATTTCAGAGGCCGACCATCTTGACTGAGGTTTTCCCCCCAAAGTGTTGGGCTGATACCTTCAACTTAGGCCCTGGCCGACACCTTCCCGCATCCTTTCCCCTCCCTGCTGAGTCTTAAATGCCTAAAGGACTTAAATCAATTCTATTTAAGTAAACTAGGCGCGAGCTGCACAAAGCATTTTAACCCCGCGTGAACTTATTTCACGAATAAATCTACAAGTCATAGACAATGTAATTATAGATAGCGAATTTCATGCTTTCCAGCTCTTTCCTGCCCCCTTGTGTTAGTCCAACCAACTACAAATGAAATAATGTTAGTTTGTAATGATAATTCCTACATTTCTATCATTGTCCATTACTTGTCTGCAAGTTGACAAAGACTCCGTTTACTTATTCTCTGAGAATTTGAACACTTGTCAATTCAGTAAGTGTCAAATCGACCATAAATCGATATAAATGTGTGTAAATCGATCTATATCTGTTTGTTCGTTTGTACCCTACACCAGCCACGATCTTACCTACAATGTGCGTTATGTAAGGTCATGCTTACGAATAAAAATGCAAATATTTATAATTTGCATTCATTAGATTTTAGTTAGCAAAACCATGTTTAAAGAAGTGGATGACTTGGTTAGCACGTCAACACTTTTGCTTTCAATATTCTACCGAGCCATTAAAAAGGTATTCCAAGTGTTTTGGAGTGCAGGTTACTAGTGTCAATGGTTCTCCTGTAAGGGTTCCATGGACCAACATTCTTTGGTATTGTGACCTCATTGATTTAAGGATTCTTACAGTATATCAATGTTCCTACAGCTCACACGAAGAAAATTTTAAAAGTAGGAAATTGTCTGTTAATACAGATTCTTTGCAAGGTTATCTTTATGTGATTGTTCATAAAAGTATTTCCCATTTGATGGTTCGTAGATTCATGTGGTCTGGTGGTATCATTTACATAAAAACCTAACTTTTTAAAATAGACTAATTTCTTTGTAATGTCGAAGAATTTATATAAGGTAGACCAAAAGAAGTAAACCCATTTATCTTATTGTGTGTATTATGACACAACCGTAAGAGGTACAACAACACTTGAGATAACTTTAGAAAGCCTACAGTTTGGAGATCATGTGTGAAAATATAACACTGGGCATATGACCACCATTCACATCCCTATACTGACGGATTCGAATCACCACACATTCCATAAATTTCACCTTTTTTGGGAGAGACCACGAAGCGATGTATGGTGTTTTTGAGAGCAGATATCGTTGCTGGTTATTGTCGGTAGACGTTATCCTTGAAGAAGCCACAGAAAAAATAAATCAGGAGCTGTGAGATCGGATGATTTCGGAGGCTAGCTAATGTTTCCATTCCGAGACTTCACACGACCTGGAAACATCCTTTGCAGCAACTGTATGACAACTGGTTCCATCCTGTTAGAACCATATCTCATTATTTTTGCAATCCATTAATGGTTGCAGAAACATGTCCAGACATTTCCTCTTCGTTCTAAAAAAAAGAGAGCAAACACACAATGAGCCATAATCCCGCACCATACTGTTACGCATTGTCCATGGAGGGGTCGTTTCTGGACCTCTTCTGATTGTTCTGTCGCCCAAATGCAACAGTTAGGTGCATGAACGACTCCTCCATGGATAACACGTTACACGGCGTGTTTGGCTTTTTCGTTTTTGAGAACGAAGAGATCACAGTGAATGGTGAACGTTATCATTACATACTGGACATGTTTCTGCGACCATTAATGGATGGCGACAATAATGAAATATGGTTCTAACAGGAAGGAGTCACTTGTCATACAGCAAGACAAACTATGACATTGCTGGAAAAGATGTTTTCAGGTCGTGTGATGTCTCGAAATGGAAGCAATAGCTGGACTCGGTCATCACACGACCTCACAGCTCCCGGTTTTTTCCCCCTCTAGGGCTTCCTCAAGGATAATATCTAAATGGATAAACAAACACCGATTGTTGATCTGAAAGACAACAGTCGTACAGATTTGTGGTTTCTCCGAAGAAACTTTGACAAAATTTATAAAAAGTGTCGTGACTCGAATCCGTGAGTGTCGGGAAGTGAATACGCAAGGTTATTTTTTAGACAAGGTTTCCAAACTATGAGCTTTCCAAAGTTATCTCCGTTTTTGTACCTATTAAGGTTGTGTCGTAATACTTCTTTTGGCACTCTCCATGTCAGTTCTTTGATATTACAGCGACGAAAAAATATCAGCCATCTGTCGCCGAAAGTAACTAGTTCAACTTCTGCCTGCAACGAGGACTGCTGTAGAAAATTCTAAAACTGTCTCGAATTTTTCCTGTTATTGTAATGGAGAATATTTAGAACTGTCAACGCACAGTGGATTGGCTGTTGATACGTTCATATATAAAGAAACTTTGAATGCACGTTGCATGGAGTCAGGGATTCTGCCAGGGTTTTTGGTTATCTCACAAAGTCAATACCCTTTTGGTTAGCTCACACTTGTGAGGTTAAAAGCTTTTTCAATATTTACCGCAATAAAAGATCTTTTCGTTTTACGTGCATATTTGTAATCGCATGTTTGTGGTACTTTTCCATCCTCAAACACAACTACTTTGAGGATAGGTCTATGGTTTCAGTGTTTATTGTTCGGTCATTCCAAATCAAAAACGTCTTTGAAAGAACAGGACTGTATAGTTAGTTGAGTCACCATCACACATATTACATGGCTGGCGGCTTTACTGTGGTCGCATAACGGGCACCGGTTGCTTACTTGCTCACTTAACTTGTGTACACACTGCAATTCTCTTCTTTACACAGAGCAGAGCAAAAAAAAACCTTCAGGTAGTCTCTTCCTTTCCTTCGTCACGTACAGAAGAGAACATCTGTGTTACTGGCCTCATTTATTTCTTATAATCGTTTTGTTAGAGCCTTGTTTTTTTTGGGGTGACAACATTCTGGAGCAAAGTCAGTATAGCGTTGATTGAATGGGCCAGCACCTGTAACTTCTGCCCAAGGACACACGACTAACATTCATCTTTCCCTCTCTTTCTGCACGGAGAAGAAGTCTTCTTTGAGTCTCTGGAGAACTCTTTTCTGTGCTGATTGTCAAGTATCTCTGAAAGGCAAATTTTTGTTCGTGGCGGACAACCTTTCCCATGATGTAAATGACAAGTATTTCAGGACAGAGCTTGTCATGCTTTTACCTGAAATAATGATTTTTTAATTGACCTAATTTGTTCACAAAGAATTCGAAATTTAGGAAGTTGACGTCATCAAGGTGATGTCTCTCGTCTCACAAAAATATTGATTACGTTCTTAAAGTTTTATGGTTAAATCATCGTATTTTATCGTGATTAATTGATACGATTATTGTTTAGGCGTTCCTGATTCTTGATACTTTAGTGTTTTTTTTGGGGGGGAAACAAAGTTCCTCTCTCTCAGATGACGCATTACTTGTTAGTATAAATTTTGACAACTCTTGTGTGATATTAAGATATCTAAACTATTGAACAATAATTAATTTATTACTGACCAGTGGTTAGGGTATAGAAAACTTATTTTAATATCAGAGTTAGTGTTGTCTGCGCCATAGAAAGTCGATAAAAATAGGCTATCGTCTTATGATTAGCGACCCCCCCCCCCCCCACACACACCCTAATAAGCAGCCCCGAGACCCGACAAAGCTCTTGTAGTCCTGTTTCAGGAACTTCTTTCCGATAATGAATAAGAAATATTTATTGGTATTCTGAACCATATTTTTAAAATTATAAATTCTTCATTCAATATCTTGGTTATTTATTAAGATCACTACTCAATTATGGGGCCTAGACGACAGTTCCCCCTGTACTTACCCGGTCATCCCGGGCAGTAGTTACTCCACTGTAAACCGGGGATTTTGATTTTCCTTGAATCGTTTCCTGTGTGGTTCAAAATTCGGTTTCCGTCTCTGTCAACCCCTGTCACGAAATTATGTCGTCTTTTAATTTAACTTTGTCATTCAATAACGCAGACTAGCACCTTAAGTAAAGTAGTTGGAGAAAAAACTTATCTCAGATTTTTACTTCAATGGTCTCGATTAACGTCCGTCCGTTCTTTTATATCTGATAACTCTAAAACTGACAGGTTCTTTATGATTTATTTAGCCTTTTCCACTTTTAAGAAATCCCACTAACATGTAAATTTAAAATTAAGCAGAGAGAGGGGACTGATTTCAGACATGAATTTAGTGATATCGATCTATTTAGTCGTTTTTAATCTAGAGAAATTCTGAAATTGACAGGTCCTTTTCATTGGTTTAACTTTCTCCAGATTAAAAAAAAATTCATGCTAGGGCTGCCAGCAAAGTAGTTATAGAAAAGCCGATTTCTAATTGAAGCCCAGCGACCTGAATTTATAAGGCTGTTTTAAATCTGGTGACCGTAAAACTGGCAGGAGCTTTCGTTTGGCTTAGCTTCCTCAATTTAAATAATTCAAATGGATTTCTCTATAAGCTAAGCTGACCCTATTTTTTTCAGTGATTCCGAGGAGAATCGGGAAAACTACTAACATTATTTGCATAAATTTTCTTATCTGTAACTTTCTCCTTTTTCTTTACTCCTTGAATTTTGAGTTTAGAAAGGACAAGTGGTTGAGTCAATCAGAAAATTCCTCATGTAATTTCACAAAAAAAGGGATACAAAAAAGTAGAGAATACAAAATTAGGATCCCGGAAAAGAGTGCATCTGGTAGCCCTAGACAGAAGTCGTTTTCAGAATGTTTCTTTCTGAATGAAACAATAAAACTTTTTCGAAGGATATTGATTCTTCAAACTAGAGAGAAAAATATTTGGGGGATAAATGCCTTAATCCGGGAAAGCTCCCGGAAACAGGGCGTAAATGGTCACCCTACTCTTCGCATTTCCCTACCATGTCACCGGCTCCATCCAACTCCCTACAATGTGCTGGTTTTCTTTTAACAGCTTGTGATCTTTTCTTATCTGTCAATGTCAGTTGTAACCTTTGGCTTTTGCACTTCTCAAATGTACTTAGGCAAGATTTCTCATCAAAACACAGAAGTTAAATAGAGACTTCTTTCAATAGAAGCAAAATTGATAACAATTCCAAAAACAGCTGGTTTTCGAAAGGGAAATTTATTAACGGAAGTAAAGCCCAAAAATAAAATGTAAAAAATTTTACCGTGTTTTAAGAAACCGTAAATAATTATTGTGCCCAAAATCAATAGGCCGAAAACGGTTTTCCTGGGTATTACGCTTTTCCTAGAGTTTTCATTATATACACTTGTCGTTGGGATCTAGCAGTTGAGCAGACTTCGGGTATGATTATACTACTTTTCAGGTATTAGGCTAAACTGTATATATTCCGAAACGCACACTTTCCAAACAAAATCAGTTCTAGGCTACCCTATCAACACATAATATTGGGTCAATATCGCCTAATATCGGCAAATAATCGATCAAGGTTGCTCAATGTTTTGTCCCGATGTCTTGTACTGCTAGGGTAGCAACGCTTTTTCTCCCAATTTTATTAGGTTTCGTTAATATTTAGTCATAAATAGTTAGTCAAAAATGTTCTTAAAAGATGGCGAAAACAACAACTAATTTTTAGTCCTTTCTTGAGTCCATTGTATTCCAAGGAATCTTAAAATGTTTACCGCCATAAATTGATATAATAGAAAATGATCGAGAAATTTATCATAAATATTTCAAATGTTCTAATACAATAACAAAATGATACAAGAAGAACGGAAATCAATGCTGTTCTGTTTCTAAGGAAAATTATGTACCGTAGGCAAATTTGTGTTTTATTGATGTGAATGACTTTCGATCTTTCTCTACTTGTTGTTAGTATAGCCCAGTAAAATTAGATCAAAAATGGTGATCGAGGGGAAACAATCCCAGAGTTTTCAAATTTGGCCTAATTGTTCGTTGGTACCAACAGTACAAAATACTAAAAATCTTGGAGGAGGAGGGCTGTTTAAAGGTGACTTTTCTATGTTTGTTGCATATATCTTCCCAACAAACAATCCTAGCGAAATTTAGTCTACCTACAAAATTAAAGTAGACAAAATATCCTACAAGAAAAGTCCTCTTCAGTTTTGTCGTAGGATTAATATTTTCAAAGTTACAGGGTGGACAAAATATTCGTATGCAAAAAATACCACCGCACCGTACCCCACAACAATCGGTACAGTTGAAGGAAATTCTCTGCAGGATTGAATCAGGAGCTGCAGGGTCCTTTATCATTCTCTTCATCCACGGGTTCAGTGGGTGCGACACCACCTCACCGTGTACAGGAACAGCAAAGAACTGATTGTGAAGTTGTTTGGCAAAGATGAAAGCCTTAAAGCCATTGGAGATGTATTTTATGAGCTCTCATCAACACCAGAGACGGTGTCACAAGCTGGTGAGCAGATGTTTTTAGCAATGTATCATGCTCGTCGAAAAGACTTGAACAGCCATAGGTCCTCCGCTTCCTTGAAATCATCAAACAAGTTGAAGCCAGATCTTCCATCTTTGCCGCCAACCAGAGGCTCTGCACAGCAGCACGCTTAAAAGACTATTGGTAAGTTCAACAAGCATGAAGAACTCCCCCTCCCCCCGCTCTCTACAGTAGAGGCCATTGGAGCAAAAATTCATATTAACCAAAGCCCAATTAACATAGTAGGGGTTTATAACTCACCCTCCACCCGCATAGATACAACGGACATCAGAAAAATAATTAACATAGGTCCTAGTACATTGTTAGCAGGGGATCTAAACAGTAAACATCGTTACTTCTGTAGTCGTACAGTCAATCCGATTGGAAACAAACTCTATTCTCTTTTACAAAGATCAGCACTCCAAGTATTAAGCCAATACCAGCCAACGCACTATCCTGCAAACGGTAACCGGCCGGATGTACTGGACTATGCGCTATATAATAATGTACCGTATTATATGCAAATACATGTTACAAACGAGTTAGATTCAGACCACCTGCCAATATCAATTTCAATTAATGAACATCCTGAAACTGACAGTAATCTACAACTGCCCGATTACTACAAAGCAAACTGGAAACTGTTTAGTGAATCCATCCAGCAAAACATTCCAAGAGAGTATTCTATCACTAGTAAAAGAGACATAGAAACAGCAGTACTCAAACTTACTGAAGTGATAGAGAATGCGAAAGCCATTTCTATCCCGAACAAGAAACAACGACACACATGCGGACTCCCAGATAACATTAGAAAACTAATTAAGTTCCGGAACGGCGTCAGAAAAACATATCAACGCACCCGGGACCCCCGATACAAAAATCAAATCAATAACTTAAGACGGCAGATCAAAAGAGAAATAATTACTTACAAAAGAAACAAATGGGAGGATAAAATCAGTAAATTAAGCATCACTGACAATTCGGTTTGGAAGGTTACAAAAACTCTCACGAAACCATACACACCAACTCCCTCACTACACGGGGAAAATGGACTTGTTTACTCAAACGTAGACAAAGCAAATGCTCTGGCAGATACACTGGAGAAAACTTTCCAACCAAATACCTCCCCATCAGACCCACGTCATGATAGAAACGTGAAAAGAACAGTAACAACTTTTTTCAATACGGAACGTAGTTCCAACTTCAAAAAGGTTAAGAAAAAACAAATCCTGTCCATTATAAGGAAATTAAAGCCATTCAAAGCCAGTGGACCCGACAATATACAAAACGTTTTGCTCAAACATCTTCCTAATGAAGCCATTGTGTTCCTAACAAGAATAATCAACAGTATTCTAACATATGCATACTTTTCACAATGCTGGAAAACGGCTAAAGTAGTCAGCTTGCCTAAACCAGGCAAAGATCCAAAGTTTCCACAAAACTACAGGCCAATTAGCTTATTAAATACAATGGCGAAAGTCACAGAATCAGTAATACTCAAACAGGTTAACACGCACTTAAAATCACAAAACATACTTATCAGTGAACAGTTTGGCTTCAGGCGGAAACACTCCACCACGCACCAACTCGTTAGGTTGGTAGAAAACAATACAGACAAGTTCAATAAAACCAATGCACTAGTTGCATCTTTCTTGACGTTGAGAAGGCATTCGACCTAGTATGGATCACGGGCCTCCTCTACAAACTAATTGCTAACAAACTACCCAACCACCTCATACATCTACTACAGTCATACCTTACCAAACGTAAATTCTATGTATCCGTAGAAGGACATAACTCAACAACAAGGCATATTAAGGCAGGAGTACCCCAAGGCTCACTACTCGGACCCACACTTTTCAGCTTATACATCAATAATATCCCCAAAACGGATAAAACAGACATAGCGCTCTTCGCTGACGACACTTGTCTGTATGCAAATAGCTGGCAACCGGACCAGGCAACGAAGTATTTACAAAACCATTTAGATGCCTTGGAACTTTGGTTTTCCAAATGGAAAATCAAAGTAAACGTGAGCAAAAGTGAAGCTGTCAATTTCACACGCAGGAAAAGAAAACCTACTCACCCACCAAAACTGTTCGATAATCACATTCACTGGAATAATCATGCAAAATAAATTGGGGTTCAACTGGACTCAAAACTCACCTTTGCAAGACATATACAATCCCAAATAGGCAAAGCTACAGGAAGACTAGAAGAGCTCAAAAGCTTATTAACTAGCAATCAGCTAAACTTAAAGACAAAAGCAACACTATACAAAATGCTCATACAACCGATTCTTTTATACGCAGCACCAACATGGGGACACGCTGCACAAGTATATATAAAGAAGCTACAAACATTTCAAAACAGAGTAATTAAAATAATCACTGAATGCCCTAGGTACACAAGACTCATTCCGCTACAATGTAGCCTCAACATACAACCAATATATCAGAGTATCACAGACACAATTCAGAAATTCTACTCTACCAAGGACCATTCACAAAATAACCTGATTTCCCAACTTGGAACATACACTACAGGCTTTCATATGAAACACAAAAGACCACTA
>JAGDQP010043783.1:0-16114 GCA_022664845.1 Lepisma saccharinum | reverse complement strand
AATCACCGGTACTCAGTGTTCCTTAAATTATCAACCAAGATCAAAGTTGATCTCCCCTCACTTCCTCCAAGTAAAAGTGCGGCGGTGCTACGTTCGTTTAGAGTGCACTTAGAGGTACAGCAGTGGCTTGATAACCATTTAGCTATTGATTAGTAGAGCGGGCCCCTCAAGAGGATGGATCCCTATTCCCAGTGACAACAAACTATCTTGTAGCTCCTGACAAAATTCTCAAAACCGTATTTTGTTACTGCACATCTGAATGTGATAGAACATGTAAATGCCGGACAATTGGTATTGAGTGCTCATCTGTAGCACCTGCACGTACATGTACTAACGGTGAACCTTTAGAGGATAAGGAGTTCAAACTTAATCATTTCGCAGAAAAAGTTGACTTTCAATCATGGTAAGGTGTCAATATGATTTACGTACATAATTTGTGTCCTATGAACACTAAATGGAAGAATAAATAAAATATTTATTTTGAGAACCCGTTCATGTTTCCTATACGATTGTGCGCTCATATAATGTTATTTCTGTTACATTCTCTACACTAATAATAATCAATTTTATGTGTATTATGTACCTACTACTACCGACATATTTGCTAAGAACCGATATTTACCGATATATTTACTAAGCATTAGCTACTTAAGGAAAGGTCTAAAACGTCCTTGAAAACACCGCCATTAAAAGAGTTAAACACCTTCTACACACCCCGCCGACCTCCCACCTACGGGGACTTTTAGTATGTTGATCAGGACATTGAACCCCACAACTTTGCCAAATTTCAAAACTATACAATTTTTATTTGTATTTAGTGTTTTTCTTGCCTTCGTTGACTGGACTGGACTTCGTTTTCCTGAAAAGATGTGGTGACCTTAAAGGAGGACTTTCTAAATATTTTTATTAGATTTGTCTTCGCTCTCCGTGAGAGCTGATTTTTTTCCCGGAGGGATTTAGTATTTTCTCTGTTTTTTGGGGTTCAATGTAGAAATAGTTCTTGTTTTTCTGCATATTTAGAAGTGTAGATCCAATTTTTATTCAATTTATGGGATCACATCATTATAAGAGTTTTACCACCATAATGTTTACTTTATCTGGAACATCATGCAGAATGTCGTCAGCTAGTTGGGTGAGTTCTTGTTGAGTTTTTGTTACCCACAACAAACTCTAAGCTTTTCTTTCTATTCCGATGGGAACTTATTTACTAAGTCTCTTTCTTCTACTAGCCTGCCTCAGTGTCAGCGGATGTAAGATTTCTGCCTCTAGCCGGACTTGAATCCCGATTATTTAATGATGTTCACCTTAAGGCACTGAGCTCAATATTTGTCCGCAGTAAAGAAGGCTGCTCTAATCGGCTATTAATTCTTATCTTGTCATTGGGAATTTTGTAACATTGCGGACCACCACTGCCGATCACCCTATGAATGATTATTCTTTATGTTCTAAAAATACTGAAAACTACCTTCGGTCATCAATTTCCGATCATGGACACGCTTCGTTAATGATTGGGCTATGGAGCGGAAAGAGGTTAAGAAAATTTCTATTGACGATCTTCTTAATGATTGCTAAAATGGAGCCAAGACGTTACTCTTTGACATATTAGAGCTTTTCATCTGTTGTAAGCCTGTTCTGTAGGAGCACTAGCCTGCTTGGGCCCACCTATGGGTACGCCCCTACTCAACACTTCCTACTCACTATTCTTTTATTTTTCAATTATATTTTTATTTCTTATTTTTGGTATTAGGGAATATTATTATCCATTCATATTCATCAAAATATCAGGCAAACAATATTATTTTGGTATTTTCAGAGAAGAAGGGAAAATTAACTGAATATATCATTTCACGGTAAAATATAAAATCTCAAAAGAAAGCTATAATATTTTGAAGCTGATTTCCTATGTTGATTAAAATGCCTTCTAAAAGCTGCTCCAAAGCAACTTTCAGAACTGTAATCTATCTGCCAGGTTATAAGGTCAGGGCTCTATCTCTGATAACTTACTTAGAAACGCAATAAGCGATACATGACTGGTAAAAACTGAAACCAAGAACAAAACGTGAAATCAAATCATGTGTTTTAGCCTGATGTAAGTACCGCATGATCATGACATTTTCACCAAATTATTTGTGTGATGCTGACGTCATGAGGGCGAAGAGAAGGATTAAAAATGCTATAGAATTCGCTAAGCGTTCAGTTTTTACTCAAGAGTTTGCTGAGGTAAGAAGACTTTAACACTCTTTCGAAAAGTCGGGGGTCTGTGCCCATAACACCCATAATATTCATAATAGTTAACCAAAACCATTTTGGCTATTGTAACACTTTGAACATTAGAATTCAGACTATATAATTTTGGAACTAAACAATTATTTTGCCCCGTTTTAAAGTATTAAATTCGTAGTGAAGTAGAAGAGCAAGGAAACAGTTATCATTTAAATTCTACAATCCTTCTCTCGCTTCGCGACGACAGCAAGACTTGACATCTTGTAATTTATGTATTAATTGGAACTTTTACCGTGCTTTACTATCGCATAGCTGCTTTTCGCTTTTTTTGTATATTCTTCAACTAGGACTTTCAATAAACTGGGATTTTCTAAAAAAGAAAAGTGCGTATTACTGTTTGTTTCAAGAAATCACACAAGGTGTTTGTATCATCGTGACTACTTACCTACGACTTCTTTCTCTGTTAGACTACCTTGCAAATTTGAGGTTCTCAACCGACGGCCAGACGCTACGAGCAAGGTAGGTCCAGATAGAACATAATGGTGGCACTACGTTGGGTTAGTCACAAGTGATTTTTGGGATATACTGTTACTTTTGCATCAAGTGTGTTGCTCAGTGAAAATTCCCCGTGTTTAATAGTGGCACAGACCCCCCAACGAATACGCTATACTAAAGAAGACAGTGGTGCACAATCACATCAACAGAAGATTTCAGTCTAACTTCACTAATCCTTAAGAAGAGAATGTCAGCCATACGGCCCGACGTGAGGAAACACGCCTTCCTAGGGTTTTTGGAGGAGAAAGCAGCGCAACATATTACCCCAAATAGAAGATTATCCCGGACATCCAGCGAAAAGAGAAGGCCAGGAATAGTCCAGGTAGCTTGCAAGTGCTACCGAGAGAGACTTGAAGTAGCATCCAGTGGCGTTCCCCTGGGAAGCCCCACTCCACTTCGTTAAGGAACGATCTCGGACTTCAATCAAGTTATTAGGAAGATTAGTTGTGCAAGTGATCTCATCGTTGGACTACAAAATCGTAAGAATACCTATTCTGTTTTCTTTCTATTTTTTTCAACATTATTTTTGTTTGCGAACAATTTTCAAATTTTCTTTTTTTTACTTCAGCAACAACATTCTGATAACGAAATTTTAATTTCAAACAACTTTGTGAAATTTCTCATTTTTACTGTAAGTAGTGTCTAAATGTGAGTTCTAGATCAAAGTGAAATGTGAATACGGAATCGCACTACTGCTTGTCTATCTTTTAGCTTAGCGTATTCGGAAAAAAAAATAATTGAGAGTGAGATAGCTAATTTTTTTAAAATACTATTTGTGTTACATACTTATATACGTATATATACATTTATGTACTTATATATTACTATATATAAATACTTATATTTAGATTGATACAATTTAAATATGTCGCGGCGTGAGTCAGATAATGATTTTGAAGATGATAATGGTGATGACGAATACTGTAACGTAAGTGAAGCTATGAAATTAATTTCTGAACCTTTTTCTGGTGATAAGCGTAAGCTAAAAGAATTTATTGATAATGTTGATACTGCGTTCAGTTTAGTTAAGTCTACACAGCATAATAAATTGCTCAAATTTGTTAAAGCTCGTATCACAGGAGATCCGAAAAGTAAATTAATGGTTCGAGGAACTAGCGATACATGGGCGCAAGTTAAGGAGATCTTACTCGAGAACTATAGTGTTCGCAGAACACTCGATTATCATGCCTGCCGTTTATTTAGTGCTCGCCAATTTTCCAATGAGGGAACAGCCTCTTGGGGGTCCAGAGTTGACTCCTTGCAGTCGGAATTAAAGGAAGCTGCTGCTCGTGTTTGCGATCAATAAACGCTTGCCGGCGCCGTTTCATTAATCGATCATTTAGCAAAAGCTTGTTTTGTGCAAGGTTTAGCTTCCGATAGAGTTCAGACAGTTGTACGTTCTAAGGCTGACGATAAGAACAACCTCAGTCAAGCAGTTGAAACTGCTTTGGAGGAAGAAATGGGCCCATATACACTAATCGAACCAGCGATCGTTCTTCTTCCTCTTCCTCGTCATCTTCTACAGCGTACATTCCGATTTGTAAAAATTGTAACAGACGAGGTCACCGCGCTGACACATTTTTTGTGAAACGAACTCGAAATGAAACATCAACACGACCCGGAAGAGGTAATCCTAAAGCGGCACATATAAAGGCAGTGGAAAGAGTCCCAAAGGACTCTCGGGGTCCTAAGAAGGTCGCTCCTTCACATCGTAAAGGGCAGATGCTACCCTCGCAGGCTTGCAACCACCTGCATTGTAGTTGCGCGCAACAAAATCCACAAATACAGTTTCGGCATCAAGGATGGTATGAAACTTTTCCCACTTGTGTTCACCGATGTGAACTTTTTCATTTAGATTTGATCCCTGGGGTCGGTAGTCCTTTCAAAGCTAAAGGGGGCGAAGGAGAGGATAATTGCATAAAGAGGTGCACCTACCGGGAATCTAAATGCCCAAGTGCGCTTGGGGGTAAGAAATTCGAGAAGGGAAACTCGAAATAGCGGGGTCGGCCGCGTCCGAGCCTGACTCCGCCACTGAGGTATTAGGTTGCACTAGTGGACCACAGAGCCACGCTCAGATCTTTCTTACTCAACAAAATACATGTCACCTTGTTAATTGATACTGGATCCCAATTGTCATTAATTTTTGAAGATGTTTAGTACCAACTATATTAGATAAAGTTAATAAACAAAAGAAAATACGGATACAAGGGATAGAGGGAAATCCAACCTTCACTCAACGTACCATCCCGTTAACATTTGTTTTCAATGATCAAGAGTTAACGCTTATGTATCATGTTGTCAACCGAGAAATAAACATTCCAGTCCCCTGCGAAGGTATTTTGGCAATGGATTTCTTCTCTAACTATGAGTGTACTTTAAAATTTATAAACAATACAACCGACAAATCACTTTCGATTACTATACCTGCCAGAAGTGAATACATTACGTGTTTACCCACTTCCAGCATAGGTATTTGTTTTGTTGCTAAACGAGTAATAGCCGAAAATGTATATTTACGCGAAGCTGTTACTGAAGCAGAAAATAATCCTTTTAAAGCGTGTGTACTTAACACAAATGAACATGATGTAACTTTGACACTTGAACCAATTAAATTAGAACCTCTTTCTGAAAGTAGTTCTGTAATCTTTGTTTTAAATTCGGAAATTCAAAATTCAAAGAAACTACAGGGTACTCCAAAAGAACAAATCGAGTTATTACATGAGTACTTGAGGTTAGATAATTTAAATCAAGAGGAAAAATAAAGTATTTTGGAAATTTGCGAACATTTTAATGATGTATTTCATTTGCCTGGTGACAAGTTAACACACACCACAGCAGTACAACACGCTATACAACTCTTACCTACACATGAAAACACTATAATTACCTTGAAAAACTATCGTATTCCGGAAATACATAGAGTGGAGATTGGAAACCAAATACAACAAATGTTAGATGATGATATCATCAGACCTAGCCGTAGTCCGTGGAACTTCCCAATTTTAGTAGTACCTAAGAAACCTGACGCAACAGGTAAACAGCTCTTTCGCATCTGCGTAGATCTCAGAAAGTTGAATGATATTACCTACGGAGATGCGCACCCGTTAGCTAACATTACCGAAATTTTAGAACAGGTCGGAAACTCTAAGTACTTCTCTATTTTGGATCTCTCCAAAGGATACTATTAGCTGCCTTTGCAAGATAAACCCAAAACTGCATTCACTGCAGCGGATGGACATTGGGAATTCAACCGCATGGTTTTCGGACTTAAGGGCGAACCTAGTACATTTCATAGGTTAATGAATAATGTTCTTGCTGGACTTCAAGGACTTAAATGTTTTGTTTACTTGGATGACACAATTATTTTTGGTTATGATCTAACATCTCATAATGACCGCTTGAAAAGTGTTTTAGAACGTTTTAGAGAATATAACCTCCAAATTCAACCCAATAAATCAGAGTTCCTAAGAAAAGAAGTAACTTACCTAGGACATATTATTTCTGAAGAAGGTATCAAACCAGACCCAAGATTGGTTGAAAAGGTAGTCAGTTACTCTAGGCCAACCACAGTAAAGAATGTGCGATCATTCTTAGGTCTTTGTGCTTATTATTTTAAATTTGTAGAAAACTTTAGCGAGATTGCAAAACCCCTTCGTGAAATGCTAAAGAAAAATGCAAAATTCCGTTGGTCCATCCCGGAAGAAGAAGCTTTTCAGACCTTAAAGCAGAAATTAGTAACTTATCCAATCTTGCGATATCCTGATTTTACTAAACGCTTTACTGTTAGTGTAGACGCATCTAATGATACAGTCGGTGCAATTTGGTCGCAAAGTGAAGTAGGAAATGATTTCCCTATAACCTATGCTTCTGCATCGCTTACTAAAGCATAACAAAATTATAGCACTTCTGAAAAAGAATGCTATGCCATTGTTTGGGCATGTAAACAATTTCGTCCATACATTTATGGAAGAAAATTCTTAATCCTAACGGATCATCCTCCATTAGTGTGGATTTTCAATGTCAAGGACCCTACCTCTAGGTTAATGCGTTGGCGTTTACAATTAGAAGAATATGATTACGAGATCCAATACCGACCGGGAAAGAAAAATACGCCCGCAGATGCTCTTAGTAGGATCTATGCAATTGAAAATGCAGATTCTAGTAGCGAATCAGAAAATGAAACATATCCTGATTTAGACAAATCAAAAGAAAAAAGTACCATATCCGAAACTGAACCATTAACACCTGAATTTAAAAACAGAATCTTAACGGAATTCCATATTTCACCTTTAGCAGGTCATCAAGGAATTCATAGGACCTACAGCAAGATCAAACAGCATTTTATGTTAAATAATTACTAATTGGACCAGCGGCCTACGTTAAAGTCAGACAAAATTTTATTCAAAAATGTCATTCCTGCCAAAGAACGAAAATTACACATCATAGAGTGAAAATGCCATTGGTAATTACAGATACGCCACAATACACTTTCGAAAAATGTGCAATGGACGTAGTAGGACCTTTAACTTTAACTCGTTTATCGAATAGAAATTCTCACCTTTCAGGATGATCTTTATAAATTTACCATTGCAATACCAATTCCATAGTAGGATGCTGATACCATATCTCATGCTTTCATAGAACATGTAATTCTTAAATTTGGTATGCTAAAGAAACTCTTAACAGATCAAGGCTCCGCATTTATGAGTCAAATGTTTAAGCGTACTTGCAGACTTTTAAAAATAAGTAGATTGCATTCAACTGCATATCATGCACAATCCCATGATCTATAGAAAAGATGCACCAAACTCTCCTTGCTATACTTAGACAATATATTTCTGAGACGCAAGAAGATTGGGACGTTTGGTTACCTTACGCTGTTTTTGCAATCAACACCTCAGTTAGTATTTCGACAGGGTTTAGCCCATATTAACTGCTTTTTGGAAGATCTCCTAATGTTTCAGGAATTCTTCAACAGAAACCAGTAGAAATTAATTATAATCATGACTATTACTTCAAAACTTTCAAAGAAAGAATGCAACAGTACTATAAGTTAGCTAGACAAAACCTAATCAAAGCATAAACTCAAAGTAAAGAAAAGTATGATAAATCAATTAATGAACAAACCTTTAAAGTAGGAGATTTAGTTTCACTTTTTGATGAGACACGCTACGCCGAGGACGTTCGACAAAACTTTCGTCGAAGTGGCGTGGTCCGTTCATTATTACTGAAGTAAATGGAGTAAATTGCGCTTTACAAATTAAACCTAACCGAACAATGAAAGTACATGCTAATAGATTAAAATTGTACTATTAGTAAATGACCCTCCTGTATCCCACTCCTTTTTTCTATTTCCAGATGGGATCATTACGATTTTTGTTATCGTTATTTACTTTGTTGGTAACTCAAGCTTTGACATCTAGCCTCAACGCCCGTATTCAAAGATTTCAAGATAGTCCAGGATTGTATTACGAATACAAAGGCTTAACTCAATTGTACAATACTGAGTGGAAAATAGTAACATACGTAAACTTAACTCGTTTAGATGATAATTTTGAATTACTTTTGCATTACATTAAAACAGTAAAGAATATATGTGAGCATAGATTAGTAAAATTCAACAAGACTAGTTGTACTTCAACTTATGAAAATGGTATTACACAAAAGGTCAAATTCATACGAGACACACAGTTACTAATTAGACAAGTAACCGAGACCCGTACCTTTGAAAGAACAAAGCGCGGACTTATTAATTTCATCGGAACTATTAGTAAAACCCTATTCGGAACAATGGACTTTGATGATGCTCAATACTATACAAATCAAATTACTAAATTGGAAACAGAGCAAGCAGAATTTCTAAAATTATCTAAAGAACAAATTTTAGTTGTGAAAAGTACTTTACAAACAACTAACGGTACTCTTTCAACAATTGAAGAGAATGAACAGCATCTAAAGCAATCTTTAGAACATTTAACTATAGAAGTTAATGCGCGCAATAAGAAGTTGGCGCATGCATATTTGACTTTAGAAATGCGTATTTCAATTAATGAAAATATTCAGAAAATCGATCGTTTGCTAAAAGATATACGTCAAGACTTTGATATGATCTTAGATGCAATTTTAAACGCGCATAAAGGTGTTTTACAACCTCACATAATAACACCTACTCAAATCTTTATTCATTTAAATCCGCTTCCGCTAATTTGCCTCAAGGTCTCTCCTTATCTTTCGCTGCTAGTGTCTCTTATGGATACCTTTTGCCAAAGATAATAACATTAGATGTATTTATTCACAACAACATTCTAGGTTATTTGATAAGTTTACCTTTAACCGAACATTTGCAATTCGAAACATACCATGTGATTCCATTACCTATTAAAGTCACTAATTCTACGTATAAATTCTTGTATATTCAACCTGAAAATTATTATTTAATCATGGATACTACAAAACAATATTATGCAAAATTAAGTGAAAACGAATTTTATGCTTGTAAGAAATTAAGAGTAAATTGGAATATATGTAAACAAACCTTCCCAATCCTATCTACACATGTACATGACGAATGTGAAGCTAAATTGTTACAATATACTCGAATTATTCCAGAAGATTGTAATAAAAGAATTGTACATCTTGAACAGACACTTTGGACTCAATTGGACCAAAATCAATGGTTGTTTGTAAGTCCACAACAAGAAAAATTAACAATATTGTGTCAGAGGCAAGAACCGTACGATGTAATTCTGTCCAATTCTGGTAAGTTAACCTTAAATTCTAATTGCAAAGGTTATGGTGTTCGAACATTAATTCAATCTCAAAATATTTATGAAACAAATTTGACAAACGAAGATCTAATTCCAAAAATTAATTTAACTTATGATTGTTGTGAAACGCAAGGTAAAATATTAGTATTGATGATATAACAATAGATGTACCAATCAAACATGTTGTTAACAATTTCAATGATTTGCGATTTGCATCTCATAAAGTAGATGAAATTGAAAAGTTAATTAACGAACAACAATGAAAATTTTATCATGCTACTCAAGTTAATAAATTATCTATTTTTGCTTATATCGCTTCAGGTATTATAATAATACTCATTATTCTTTGCTGTTGCAGAAGATCAAAATGTTATAAATTATTTTCAAAATGTTACGACGATAATTGTTGTAAATCAATTTGTTTTAGACCAACTATCATAAACAAAATTCAAAATAGAAAAGAAGAAAAAGCTGTCACACCTATTTCAATGACTGAATTATCACAAATTCAAACTAGTCTAGTAGAAGATGAAACAATGCTTACTAGTAAACGTAAAAAGCCAGTGCTTAAAAGCAGGTAAATACAAATGTTTATGCATAAAAAATAGCTGACTCACGCAAACAATAGTAAAGGTATCATGTTTAAGGAAAATGTATATCTTACTAAGGTGGTAAAATGGTTCTCTCTCCTCAATTTATAAAAACGTTCCGTCAAGCACGTGGATTCTCCTCCTAGAATCCACTTCTTTGGCAGGGGAGGTGTTCTGTAGGAGCAATAGCCTGCTTGGGCCCACCTATGGGTACGCCCCTACTCAACACTTCCTACTCACTATTCTTTTATTTTTCAATTATATTTTTATTTCTTATTTTTGGTATTAGGGAATATTATTATCCATTCATATTCATCAAAATATCAGGCAAACAATATTATTTTGGTATTTTACAAAAAAGAAGGGAAAATTAACTGAATATATCATTTCACGGTAAAATATAAAATCCCAAAAGAAAGCTATAATATTTTAAAGATGATTTCCTATGTTAATTAAAACGCCTTCTAGAAGCTGCTCCAAAGCAACTTTCAGAACTGTTATCTATCTGCCAGGTTATAAGGTCAGGGCTCTATCTCTGATAACTTGCTTAGAAACGCAATAAGCGATACATGACTGGTAAAAATTAAAACCAAGAACAAAACGTGAAATCAAATCATGTGTTTTAGCCTGATGTAAGTACCGCATGATCATGACATTTTCACCAAATTATTTGTGTGATGCTGACGTCATGAGGGCGAAGAGAAGGATTAAAAATGCTATAGAATTCGCTAAGCGTTCAATTTTTACTCAAGAGTTTGCTGAGGTAAGGGACATTAACACTCTTTCGAAAACTCGGGCGTCTGTGCCCATAACACCCATAATATTCATAATAGTTAACCAAAACCATTTTGGCTATTGTAACACTTTGAACATTAGAATTCAGACTATATAATTTTGGAACTAAACAATTATTTTGCCCCGTTTTAAAGTACTAAGTTCGTAGTGAAGTAGAAGAACAAGGAAACAGTTATCATTTAAATTCTATAATCCTTCTCTCGCTTCGCGACGACAGCAAGACTTGACATCTTGTAATTTAAGTATTAATTGGAACTTTTAATTGGGAACTTTTACCGTGCTTTACTATCACATAGCAGCTTTTAGCTTTTGTTATTTTTTTTTTTTTGTATATTCTTCAATTGCGACTTTCAGTAAACTGGGATTTTCTAAAAAAGAAAAGTGCGTAATACTGTTTGTTTCAAGAAATCACACAAGGTGTTTGTATCATCGTGACTACTCACCTACGACTTCTTTCTCTATTAGACTACCTTGCAAATTTTAGGTTCTCAACCGACGGCCAGACGCTACCAAGACGCCGCAAGGTAGGTCCAGACAGAACAAGCCTTTACAAGAAGTTAACAATTTAAATTTCCTTACTTTTTGTTTTAGATATGATTGTTACTTGTATTTTGCTATATCATATTAACAGCGAAGAGATGCATATGAATTACGTAAATGCAGAGTATGAAATAGAAACTACGCTTGGAAATAAGTGGGATCCACCAAACGATATGTCATATAAGGTCTTTCCTAACCGATCTTGCCCCTCTTCCCCAAGCAAAAAGTGAAATAACGTCACTGGCGGTCCAAAATAACAGATTCTGACATTTTTTTTGTTAACTGTAATGGTGAGTAATAATTTTAAATTAATCAATATTTTTTTTTAGTTTAAAAGGAGAATTCCGCAAAAAAAAAAAGATTAAATAAATAATAAACGTCCATCAAAAGAATGCCCTCGTACATTTCAAAATAATACTACAATTTTTTCGCTAAATAACACAGTTCAAAAGAATATATCTATTTCACAAAAAGAATGTAGTTAGTACAGTCCCTAAAAAATATACCTAGCATATTCCAAATAGAATTTGAACAGCATATACCAAAAAGTAGATGTGTAGCATATTCTCAATGTGGACATAAGAACTATTGTTCTATGCATATGCTGTAACTATAGTACGCATATTCCAATATTTCTCATGGAATATTCCTGATAAATATTCAGAATATTCTTGCTTTGTGTAAAGTATAACCGTGAATCTATGACTCATGCTTTCAAACCTCTCCTGCGTGGAATATATACTCACAGAAGGACGTCATCCTAATATATGAAACGAGTTTAGACCTTGGGGACAGGACAGCCTCTCAATTAGAATTAAATAAATAGAAAAGGAATGCATAATCATGAATGAAGACCTCCCTTGATCGTATAGTCTTAACTACATACTGGCTTGTCTTCGTTTTCGAAATGCATCACTGTTAACATATTTATATAACTTAACATGAAAATGTTCTTATAGCAGTGTGCGAACCTTAGACAGTATCTAGTGTATATAATGAGCTTCAATAAGACTAACAGATTCCGGAGTAGTACATATAGTTCAGCCTTTATTATCATTTGGCATAAGATACAGACAAGGGCGCCGATTTCTGTGTAACTTTGGAGAGGCCCATTCACACATGTGTTTTGTTGCCAGATATGGATATAAAAAAGCACATAATTATGATGATCTTAATACAAATTCAATCCAGATTTTGCCAAATATTGTATATTCATAAAAATATACATATAGTCATTATGAAGGCTTCCCAAGAAGCAGCTATTACAGAATTTAACTATGATTGTATAACGTTAAAAAAATCACTAAAACATATTATGTTCTAACTAATAAGAACAAGTTTCTGCTGTTGCTAGAAAACTAACTTAGCAAATAACAAAAACTAATGTTAGTGTATGCGGAGAAGTTACTCAGCTTTTTCAAATGTGGTTCTCCTTCTGTCTGGCTCACCCTACCGCCGCATTGCGTTACTGCTTTATTGGACAAATATTGTTTGTCTTCTTTTAATTCTCGGTTCTCTATCTCGACAGGCATGGTTCAAGAAGCTTCTGTCTCACCTGCAGTGAGAAAATATATTTGGACAAGGTCAACAAAGAGGAAAAACAGACTGTATCACCAGCAAAACGTGGTCCATTCGAAATCTATTGTTCTATTATGATAATTTGGATACCTTAGATAGAATGATATAGAAATAACTACTACTCGATACACCTGTAAGGTAACAGGCAACGAGAGAGTGACAACTACGTAAATTCATCGCAGAAAAAATTGACAACCCCATACTACCCTCGAAAGAAATATCCTAGGTATCCTTTTGTGTACAAGAGCACTCAACGTAGTGTATTGAAGCAATCCACACCGTGTTAGGCATAAAGAAGCAGCATGGGGAACAAAGTGGGTTAAACAACATTGGAATTACTCACTTTAATTTTAAATTACGTGCGGAAGGTAAAAGGTACTGAGACATAGGCAAGCTTGTTGGAAAGCTATGATCTACCGTTGGATACATTATAAAGAATCATATAACAGAGCAATTATTGGGGATCCGTTCTGGTCAACCAAGGAAACTACCTGCCCGGAATGAAACCTACATTCTTCATTCTGTGAACAAAACTCAAAGAAAGATTTGGCTACTTCACTTGCCTAGGATATGCAAGTTAATGTTATAGATGTTTAAATGTGTACAAAAAAATGTGATTAACCTCTATAGCCAGAAACAAAACATACATATCAGAAGTAAACAGAAAGAAAAGTTCTAATTTTCCAAGAAATATCAATATGAGTGCCTGGAATTTTGGAAAAAGTTTTTTTTTCTTTCTAGGATGAGACTAAGATAAACTTGTATTGTAGTGATGGATATCAAGACATGTGGCGAAAGAAGAATGAAGCTTTCAGAAAGCAGAACATTGCTTCAACTGGTAAAATGTTGGAGGGTCTGTTGGGTTGTGCAATTACTAATGGAGTTGCCAGTATTCATAGCCTGGATACACATCTAAATCACAATTTTTTCAATGAATTTTGAATTGTTTGTGATGTAACACTAACTTACATATCCTAGGCGAGTGAAGTAACCAAATCCTTAGCACTAATTCTTTGAGTTTGTTCACAGAATGAAGAATGTTCGTTTCATTCCGGGCAGTTAGTTTTCTTGATTAGCCAGAACGGATTCTACTACGCAATAATTGCTCTGTTTTATGTTTTTTTATGACGTATCCAACGGTAAAGCATGGCTTTCCAACAAGCTTGGCTTGCTTGACGCGATGTGGATTGCTTCAACACACTATGTAGACTGCTCCTGTACACAAAAGGATACTTAGAACATTTCTTTCGAGAGTAGTATGGGGTTGTTCAAATACTTTTTGCGATAAATTTACGTAATCGCCACTCTTGTTGCCTTACCAGTGTATCGAGTGGTAGTTATTTCTATAGTATTTCTATAGTATCTAAGGCATCCACATTATTATAAAAGGGCAAGAGATTTCGAAATGGGCCAAGGTTTACGTGTGATACAGTCTGTTTTTCTTCTTTGTTGAACTTGTTCAAATACTTATTTTACCCACTGTATGTAGTTTCCCTATCTATATGTTGTATTAGAAACTCAAAATTACGGTAATAACGGTAAACAATAATTACATCCAAACGGCAATTTAAAGGACGTTTTTGCTAGTGCAAGTCTACTCCTACTTTTGTGTGAGTTCTTTTTGTCGTTTACTTTTCTTGTATATTTTTTTCTTTTTCCTAAACTATGTTTATATCTAGATATATGACAAAATCAGGATGAATGATCCTTAAAGAACAGAAAATTAAGTTTTCGTTTTTTCTTTTCTTTTTTTAGTAAATGGTCTTTATCGATGTTATGCACGAATCTCCAGAGACAACACAAGCAAGGCACGAATTAACTCATTTAGCCATGATGTAATTTATGTAAGTATATAATTTACATTTAAAATACGTGATGTAGTTTATGTAAGTACTGTAGCACACAAGTTTCAGGGAGCGATTTATCAACGAAATAGATTTTCCAAAGGGAGATAAGCTTAGTAGAAGGAGAAAAGGAATTGCCGCGTACTATGGAAATAGAAGAACCGACTTCACCTTATCATGTGGGCCCCAAATTAGGGGGACCACTTCAACCATGGGGGGCCTGGTCCCCAAATCCCCCCGGGATCAGGGCCCTTGGATACAGATACTCATTTACAATATAACTTGGGGCAGTTCTGGACATAGACTTATCATCATATTCAGCCGGTTTCTATCCACTTATCTCGGCCTAATGCTATCCTCATCCATGTAGCTTCTGAAAACCGCTTTATTCCATCTACCCATCTTGCATTTGGACGTTTCGGTCGTTTCTTTTCTCTAGGAATACAATGTGTAGATTTGTTGTCCATCTTCCAACTTCATCTAGCTATGTGACCGACTCATCTCCACTTTATCTTCTTCGTAGTCTTGACTATAATTATCTTCTAACTTTGTTTTTGCGCGAAACCATTCATTTGTCTTTCTGTCCCTCCTAGATATTCCTAGAAAACTAAGCAAATGAGAAGAACCCGTCAGTTTTAGTCAAAGTCATACTTTTCCTCATCGTTTGAGATCACGACGAACACAACGGTGTATGGACCATCTCTGTCAGACTTGTAGTTATTGAGACCTAGGAGGGGCACAAATGGAGAATAATAAGTGATTGAAAACCTGTCAGTTTTAGGGCCAAAGTGATACTTTTCTCCCCTGTTTCAGACCATTACGAATCCAACGATGTATGGTTTATCTCTGTGTGACTTTTAGTTATTGACAAGTAAAGTACCCGAAGTGAGGACTCGAGTTGCTCATCAAGTGATACCTTAAATTGAAGCTAGTGACGAGTATAGTACACCTGTGAAATCCTAGCTGCAGAGTTCCAGTAATAGCAAGGTTATGGCGGGTCAAAGTTTAAATAGAAAGCGAAATTAACTGCTTGTGATGTCCATGTTTTGCTGATTATCCCGATGGTAATACGTCGTAAGTTGCTCCCAATTAATGTAATGTGTAGAATGATATACCTCTCTCTGCCTGATATCCCGCTTTCTGTTATTCGTGTATGAATGTCCTTGTGCATGTTTGCTCCTGTTATTGATGTCAATAAAAGTTCTTTTTTCTTTTCGTTCCA
>JAGDQP010043782.1:0-13755 GCA_022664845.1 Lepisma saccharinum | reverse complement strand
GTAAACTAATTGTTACTGCACAACAGTTCCCACTTTACATTACAATCGTTGATGAATATTCTTTTGCGAAGTAAGGGGTCAAACCCAAGTCTTCAGCTAATAAGCAGCTGCTGTAGGCCTTTAAATAAGTTGAACTGCAACACGTCTGAGTTAAATGCATACGGTTTTAGGTAGAATTTTCTGCATGGACTTAAAATTTCATTATCATTGTGAAGGAGGTATTTAAATAAGAGAAGAAGAGGTAACTCTTGAACAATTTGAACGTAACTGAACTGTTTGATAGATGCCAGAGAGTATTTTTAATATGTTAGAGGGAGGGTTAACGAATGCACATCATTAATGTTATTTTTGTATGAAAATCATGTATTGATTTACATAAGAGTTGTATTAATCATTTTATATTTCTTAAAAGTTTAATATCCAAGTTTAGTTTTCAAATAGTTCTTCTTGGGGAAAGGTTAATTGTATTAAAAATGTTAAAAATTTCTTCAAATATATATTAACACAATCATATTCAGTCACGTTCTAGTTGTTCATGGCCCTTTTTTTCTTTTCACTTCTATAGGTATATTGGTAAGCATATTCATGTAGCTTGTGAAAATGAATTTTTCTTTGATTGAGCTTGATTTAATATAGTAAAATAACATTTTAACGTTGTCTATATGAATACAATATAGTAGATTTGTCGTCTAATCATGTGAATGACCAGTTCAATCTTTGTCACTGTATTAATTCATTTTCTTTTTTGTTTGTGGATAATTTTATTCAGGAGCCTCCATAAACTAATGGTTAGAGCGTTGGACTCACGTCTAAGTAGTCCCGGATTCAATCTCCTGCTGGAGTCCCACTTTTCGGCGTCCACCCAGAGTCGTGAGGTAAACTGGGGATTTACGTGAATAAAGACGTGACGACCACTTATTCTAGAAAACCCCTGATACGATTGTTCGTGGTCAGGTATCGCGCAGTGCCGACCACACAGCCGCCAGTCAGGTGGTCGTAGTTAAACTAACCGCGAAGAGCCTATCAGCCTGCCACGCCAGTGGTTATTATTACTTATTTTTATAATTTTATTCTGTTCTTTGTATCTCTTCATTATTCTTTGATCTTGAATGACTCATATTCTTTTATTCGTTTGTGCATTTTATGTTGAACTTTTACATACAAATATTATTTAGGACACAGTGATTTGCACCTCAGAGATTTTACTAAAATTTGTGCACCATGTGTTTTGTTTATGGGAATTTGCAGCATATAGCATATATGTATGCCAGACTTATTTAATGTATAATGACTAGCTGAACAGCATGCAGCTAGGTTGCAGTAAGAAATTTAATCAGGAAAACGGGACATACGTTCACAGAGAGAGAGAAATAAAGAAAGAGAGAGAGAGGAAGAGTGACATATAGAAAGAGAGGGAGAAGAAGTAGTTTCACATGATTGAGACGGAATTATAAATTAATAAGAAAGAATTATCCCCCAAGTAGCCTTCAATATCAAAAAGAAGGATTTAGACAACTTATTTGAAAAATATAGATAAGTTACGAGGAGATGCTTTATAAAATAAGATTGCAAAGCAAGTTTGTTGAATCTCGCTTTTAGAACTTAGAATATTTTAAAAGCACATTTTCAAATATTTTTCTTTAGTATGAATTTCTATTGTTTATTTTACTTATCAGGGACAATAAAGAATACTCCTACAAGATGATACATTGAGTTCGACTCTACTTTCCAGCGAACAATGCGGAGCCGTACGGCGTGACATTATACATGGCTGTGGGACATTAACTGGTATGAACCACACAACGTAATATTGCGCAGCGCGGTATCTATGTTATCAGTAATTTACTTTCTTTTATCAACAAATATTTTAGTCATATACATTTACTAATAAATATTCTTGGTTAATACTAAAATTGAAAAAGCTGAAATTATGTTTAAGCATGTAGTGTACCCATAAATTGATCAGTTCTACAAGAATCCGTTTATATCCTAGGATATGTGTACCCCTATTGGAAGCTTTCTTGTTATTAATTTTCCATTTCGTAATGGAATATGTTGAAAGCGCCTTTACTTCTTTTGATGTTTCCCAGATTATTTTTGAGTACAAATATCCTAGGATATGTATATTGCAAGTTTTCTTGTTATTAATTTTACAATTCATCATTTGATATGTTGAAAGCGCCTTTATTTCCTTTGATGTTTCCCAGATTATTTTAGGGGATACAAATATTAATTTGATGCTTTCGTATTATTAATTTTACACTTCATAATGGAATATGTTGAAAGCGCCTTGATTTCCTTTGCTGTTTCCAAGATAATTTTGGGGGGTACAAATATCCTAGGATATGTGTACCCCCATATTGGAAGCTTTCTTGTTATTAATTTTCCATTTCGTAATGGAATATGTTGAAAGCGCCTTTAGTTTTGATGTTTCCGAGATTATTATGGGGGAGGGGGGGTAGAAATATCCTAGAATATGTTTGTTACCCCTCAATTGGAAGCTTTCTTGTTATTATTTTTTTAATTAATAATAAAATATATTGAAAGCGGCTTCATTTTCTTTGATGTTTCCCAGGATTTTAGGGGGTATATATATCCAAGTATGCGTGAATCCCCCTATTGGGTGTCTTTTGTTATTATTTTACATTCCATCATGGAATGCATTGAAAGCGGTTTGATTTTCTTTGATGTTCCGAGAGTTTTACGGGGGTAGAAATATCCTAGAATATGTGTTCCCCCCTATTGGATGCTTTCTTGATATTAATTTTACATTTCATAATGGAATATATTGAAAGCGGTTTGATTTCCTTTGATGTTTCCCAGATTATTTTGGGGGGGTTACAAATATCCTAGGATATGTGCACCCCCTATTGGATGTTTTCTTGTTTTTAATTTTACATTCATAATGGAATATATTCAAAGCGGCTTCATTTTCTTTTGTTTTTCAGATTATTTAGGGGGATAAAAATATCCAAGGATATGTGTACACCCCTATTTAATGCTTTCTTGTTTTTAATTTTACCTTTCATAGTGGAATATATTGAAAGCGGCTTGATTTTCTTTGATGTTTCTAAGATTATTCTGGGGGTCCAAATATCTTAGAATGTGTTTACCCTCCTATTGGGTGTTCTTTGTTATTAATTTTACATTCCATAAGGGAATGAATTGAAAGCGGCTTGATTTTCTTCGATTTTTCCGAGATTTTTAGAGGGTACACATATCCTAGGATGCGTGTACCCCCCTATTGGGTGTCTTTTGTTATTAATTTTACAATCCATAATTGATTGGTTTGAAAGCGACTTTATTTTCTTTGATGTTCGTAGATTTTTGGGGGTACAAATATCCTAGGATGTGTGTACCCCCCTATTGGGTGTTTCTTGTTATTAATTTTACATTCCATAATGGAATGTATTGAAAGCGGCTTTATTTTCTTTGATGTTCGGTGATTTTTAGGGGTGTACACATATCCTAGGATGTATGTACCCTTCTATTGGGTGTTCTTTATTATTAATTTTACATTCCATAAGGGAATGAATTGAAAACGGCTTGATTTTCTTTGATTTTTCCGAGATTTTTAGGGGGTTACACATATCCTGGGATCTATGTACCCCCCTATTGGGAGTCTTTTGCTATTAATTTTACATTCCATAATGGATTGGATTGAAAGCGCCTTTATTTTCTTTGATGTTCGGTGATTTTTACGGGGGGTAGAAATATCCTAGAATGTGTGTAACCAAATATTGGGTGTTTCTTGTTATTAATTTTACATTTTATAATGGAATGTATTGAAAGCGGCTTGATTCTCTTTTTTGTTTCAGAGATTTTGGGGGGTACATATGTCCTAGGATGTGTCTACCCCCTATTCGGTGCTTTTTGTTATTAATTTTACATTCCATAATGGAATGCATGAAAGCGGCTTGATTTTCTTCGATGTTTCTCAGGTTTTTAGGGGGTACATATATCCTAGTATGTGTGTACCCCCCTATTGGATGCTCTCTTGTTATTAATTTTATATTCCATAATGGAATATATTGAAAGCGGCTTCATTTTCTTTGGTGTTTCCGAGATTTTTAGGGGGGTACAAATATTCTGGGATATGTATACCCTCTATTGATTGTTTTTGTTGTTAATGTTTGTATTCTGTAATCAAATGTGGCTTATTTGTAATAAGTGGCTTTTTTCTTTTGCTGTTACTGACAATGGAAAAGGGGTTACACATATCCTACGGCACCGGCACCCTCTTGACAAATCCAACACTGGATTACGGCTACTAGCTCATTACATAGAAATAACAAGATTTAATCCCTGATGAGGGTATTATTCGGAATCATCAATCGGGGAATAAAACCTCAGGCACCAAAGATAGTCCCCGGAAACCCCCTGACAAATCCAACACTGAATTACGGCTACTACCTGATTACGTACAAAAAACAAGATTTTATCCCTGATGAGGGTAATATTCGGAATCAACAACCAGGCTTAAAACCTCACGCACCAGGGATAGTCGCCCGGTATCCCATCGACAAATCGAACACTAAATTAAGGTATCTAGGGGAAATACATAGCTGAAAAATATACTTCCATATTCACTGTCAGTAACAAAAATCATCTAATGTTTTCATAAACTAAAAATCTCCTTCTTACCTGAGAGAGGATTACATTTTTTAAAACTGAATTCAAATAAATTAGTTCTAACGTTTCATTTTATAAATTACTTCTACAATAATTTTTCATTTATACTTTCAAAACATACTACCTGATTACGTAGAAATAACAAGATTTTATCCCTGATGAGCGTAATATTCGGAATCAACAATCGGGGATTAAAACCTCATGCACCATTGATAGTCCGCGGCATACCACTTGAGGAACAGCAGTCGAAGTTGACCGAATCGATTATAGTATTAGATTCACTTCGTTTCCAGCCCTGATGGATGAAAATGGCGCTACATGTCACAAGGTATGCTTTCCTTAAGTGAGAGATGTGTTTGTCAAATTGACAGCAATGCAAGCCTTCATGGGAAAAAATCATTCCCTGAGTAGTTAATTGAAAGTCTTGTTTTTATTCTATCGGCTTTTCTAAACCTGAGAACCACTCGAAGTTCAGTGAATCGACTGTACTGATACATTCTCTTCGTTTCCGACTCTGACCGAAGAAAATACTGCTGCATAATACAAGGTGTACGTTGCTTAATTTATTCTTCCTTTTTTTTAATAAAAAAATATATAAATGTTGTCACTCCATCAAAGATGGTGGTGCATCTCACAACGTGTGCTTTCCTTAAGTGTAAAACATGTCAGTGAAATCGACAACATAGCATGCGAGGTAAAGTTGAGGGCCACTCACAACTAATCGATTCTATTCTATTCTCAAATTCACTTCGTTTCCAACACTGACCGATGAAAGCGAATAATCAATTGGTTATTCAATGAAATCATAAGCAAAGGAACCTTTCATGAAAATCATTCCTTATACTTATTAACACGTGTTTCAATTGGCTATTCACAGTAAGGCAACGTTAGCTTAGGTCAAGTTCAGCGCCCACTCGAAGTTAACCGAATCGATTGTAATCTCAAATTCACTTCTTTTCCAATCCTGAACGGTGAAAATCGCTATACCCAAGATTTTTTTCAAATCTATCTGCAGGGCTCCGTAGTCATATTAACAACTTCCAGAACCCACTTGGAAACAATTCCAGTACAGGACAAAACGTTTGTGCCAGGGTTAGATTCCGGGGGAGGGACCTTTCGATCAAGTATCTGACATCTTCACCACAAGACCAAACTGCAGATGCCGGGTTGAGCGCTCTCGCTGTTACTTATCTTTCAAGATAAGCGTGAGTGGGATATTCCTAACAGAAGTGTTTCCAAGTGAGTTCCAATATGGTTGCCACACCCTGCAAAAAGATATAATACCTATCGGAAGTGTTTCCAAGTGAGTTGCAATGTGATTCCCAAGCCCTGCGAAAAGTTCTAATTCCTACCGGAAGTGTTTCCAAGTGAGTTGCAATATGTCTGCCAAGATCTGCGAAATAATCTGATTCCTAAATGAGGCACGAAAAAAGCTCCCTCGATGGCACGTAAGTTTCCCTCATACATAAATAAGTAATTTAAAAGATTAGAGGGTTCTTTTAATTATTCTTTTGATATGTTTAAAAGCTATTTAAAATATATTATACCTGTATTAAACACAAATTACCGTATTGGCCCGAATGTAAGCCGCACCCGAGTATAAGCCGCATCCTTAATTTTAGGGGGCAAAGGAGAAAAAAAAGATAAATTCAGTGCAGAGAAATTTAACCGTCACATTACCCAGTTACAAAACTGTTTGCACTATAGGATCACTCTTAAACACATTTTTCTGTTTACACTATAGAGTCACTCTTGAACATTTTTTTCTGTTTGCACTATAGGTTCACTCTTGAACACATTTTTCTTCAGTTACCATTATAATGTGTGTAAATCACAAAAAATACCGGTACAACTAATCAGAGTCTTCTTCAATGTCACTGCTAACTTCACTACTACCGGTACCGGTATTTGTTTGATCATTGCCACTACTGGTACCATCATTCTCCTCCCAAAGTATGTCGTCCTCACTGCCATCCAGAGCATTAGACACGCAGCATTTCTTGAATCCTTTGATGATAGAGTCTGGTGATATTGTGTGCCGTGAAGAGAGAATCCATTCACACATAAGGCTGACAGATGGCTTCTTAATCTTCCCAGATGAAGTGAATGTATGACCCCCTTCTAGAAGCCAATCCGAATACTGTTTCCGGAGATGGTCTTTAAAAGGCTTGTTCACGATGACATCTAGCACCTGCAGTTTAGATGTCATACCTCCAGGTATGACGGATAGATCTGTCTTCAATGCAGTATTTTTTTCTTTACTTCAGGTGTGAGGTGACCTTTAAAGGCATCCAACACTAGCATAGCCCTCTTACTGAGCAGCGCACCAGGTCTGCGATTCCAAACCGTAGCTAGCCAGTCCATCATTAGTTCGGTTGTCATCCAACCTTTGTCTTGACAACGAATTATTAATCCCTTAGGGAAATTCTCCTTGGGCATAGTTTTACGCTTTAAAATAACGTACGGAGGCAGCTTCCCTCCACCTGCCGTAACCCCCAACATCATAGTGATGATTTGTTTTTCATTACCAGTTGTTCTCAATAAGATGCTTTTCGCCCCTTTATTGTCAACTGTCATATTGCTCGGCATGTCCCAAAATACGGATATCTCGTCGGCATTGCCGAGCTGGTGTAATGGGTAAGAGTGGCATTGACGCAATTCAATGACGTACCTCTGGAAGTTGACCAGTTTCTCAGTAAAATCCTCTGGTAGTCTCTGTGCTAATGAACTGCTTCGTCGGAGAACAAGGCCACTTCAACGTATAAACCTGCGGCACCAACCGATACTCCCATGAAATTCTGTCTGTGGAATGTTTAGGGTCTTCGCTATTTCCAACGCTTTTACCTGGATTACTTTCGAGAGATAGGCATCCCTTCTCTCGTTTTGTCTTGTACAAAGGAAAGGACCCTATGTTCTAGTTCAAGGTATTTCCCACCTTTTGGTCGTCTGAAAGATTTTCTGGTTGTAGTGGCATTTTCCAGTTTATCCTCCGAGGTGATCCAGCGCCGCACGTTTGATTCGTCTAAACTAAACTTTTTGCAAGCTTCTCTATTAGACGTTTGCCTAGCATAACGAATAACTGCAAGTTTGAAACCAGCATCATAACTGCGTCGAACTCCCAAACTTGTTGAAGCTTTCCTTTCTACGTTTTCACTCATATAGGTAGCTGAAGAATAAATTTACCGTAGTACCCTACATACTAACTGTTTTAATCTATCCTATCGTACAAAAGAGCACGATTACCGTTATACGAAGACTGGTTAGAGTGTTGCGTAATATACGGTAGTTTTCTTATAACTTTCGTTTTTAAAGCTTCCCTGAACAAAAGGATACAAAAAACTTTCTTACAACACTAGCCGCTTTTTTATAATAAAAATCATTGTTTGCAACAAACACCGAATTGTGTACCTCTTTGAAGTGTCCTTTGTCAGTAAGCAACTTGTTTCTCATTGTTGTAGGATCCCTCTACTATGTATCGTTATCAAGCAACTACCGGTACCTGCAATCTGTGACACGTACCATACGACTGCTGGCAATTCCAAACACGAGCGCGCGGCATTGTTGCTACATTTCAAAATGAGAAAATTAGCAACGTGCGCTACATTTCAAGTTTCTATTACATGTGAAAATTTATCGGCCGCGCAAATAAGCCGCACCTTAAATTTTCGTGTACAAAATTTTAAAAATAAACGCGGCTTATATTCGGACCAATACGGTAATATGCGTTTAATGTAAATATGCGAGTAGGTAATACTATGCTATAAAGAAGGTCGAAATTGACTGATTAGAATGACCACCAGGATGTGCTCAACCTGGTAAAAAACGAGTATTGGTTTCGTCCGCCAATCAAAATAAGGAGAGACTTTTTTGAAAGGTAATGCTCTGATTAGAGCTGTTACCATAATCTAATTCAATATTAAAACTACACTAGCCATCTTCTTTTGTAATAGTTACAATATAGATATTTAACCTCCCCAAATTGAGGTCAGCTCAAACAAATATCTTCCTTAGCAGCACACTATTTCAATGTTCACATGATGGGGATTTCCTAACGGTCTTTTTCCCCATTCTTGGATGACGTCATCACTAACAAGTCCAATTTTCTAACGATGTTACAGACTGAATTATGTCATCACTTTTCTCCCTTAACAAAATTCATCCACGATCTTGTACAAACGTCACGTGATGGAAATTTCCAGGCACCATCTTTGATTACGTCATCACTAATTCAGTCACGATCTAGTAAAAACAGCCTTATGTAGCCTCTGCATCTTGCCAACTCACCACCCTTTCCTGTGCTTTCACGTAATGCGAATTTCCAGGCGCCAGCCTTCGATGACGTCACCGCGAACATATTACACTTTTCCTTCAATGATAGGGGATTTGCACGTCTGATGATCTTACTGCGACCAAACCTCATATCAACAGATGTGGCAACCTCGCATGAACTCGTATGGCAAGAACGCGATTACTTCAAAGGTCAATAAACTCACAACTGAGCTACGAACGCATGATGACGTCACCGCGACCAAGTGCCACGATAACTACTGGAGATATTTACCTTGGAGGGATAGTATGGATTTACCGTTTTGGTGCTAAATTGAACATAACTATTAGTGATTTTATCAATAGTATTTGTTACATTTAAATTGCATTTTTGCTTCCTCTCGCTAATTTAAAACTTCCGGGAACTTATGGAGAACTCTGGAACAAATTTGCTTCCAGGGTGAACCTTGAAAGAAATGATAATGTCTTAAAAACGTAAATGTCCCGGACAATCCAGGACGTCTGATCCTTAGTCATTCTACATTATTGTAAATCAATTATTCTTTGCAAACTAGTTCCTCCTCCAACGCATGTTCCCCAGTTGCACAGAAAATTCAGTACAAGATCACGTCCACATGTAGAGTTGGCAGAAAACTTTTAGTTTTTTGTGTTACTTGTATCTTCATGTTTCTCATTTGTTTGGTAATTATTTTGTAACATTTATTTATGTCGTTTAGACATCTATGGCTCAGGACGGGTTAGGTGGGAGAAAGAAGACGGGACGAAGTCGGCCAGAGCTTAAGTTAAAATTGTTTAGATTTTCCTGGTGTGACTGATGAGAAAAACTTTCGAAAATCCTGTTAGGATGATCGGCCACTGGTATCGATCGCGGGATCTTCCAGATGCAAAGCCAACGCTCTACCAACTGAGCTACGTCGCTATATGTTCGTAACTTATGAAAAAACACGACTGTGATGTGTTTGTTATTAATTTATGTATATACTACAAGCTCCTTTGTCCGTAGCTCTTTATCCAGAAAGTATGTTTCTCAAAATAATAATAATAATAAGCAACAAGCCATAGTGGGCTAAAAACATAAGGTAGGCCTATATATTGCATAATATACGAATTCCCGCAATTCCAACTTTTTATTAACATTTATTTTCTGTGTAATTATTCTATGAAGAACTAATGTTAAGTGCAATAATGCAATTAATACGACGCGAAGTATTCGCCAAAGTTTATATTAAAAACAATTTTTTTTTTTGGCAGGTCAAATTTTGTCTTTGGTAAAGTAAATATTTTTTTCAGTGGATTTCTGTACTCCAAGCGCTTGCAACATGAAAACAATTATAATCGTAAATCTGATTTATCCAGTACGGGTCCGCTGTGTCAACGAGGAGTGTATACGAGAGACCTTTCGGGTAAGATAATTATTCAAACAAAATTCGTTTAATTTATGTCATTTTTTTTTTTTTTTTTTACATCTTCTCAAGAACCTTAAGCAAATGACAATTTTTATGGCATAAATTATAAGATTTTCCTAAGGTAATACTCGTGGACACATCATATCTTCCCTATTGACGGGGTCGAGGAAAATGTTTACAATCTGATTTTAGAAGCTTTGGAACAATTAATAAGAAACGGTACAATCACAAAGTAAATACGTATCTACCAGGTGCGTAAATATGAAACCGGAATTTATGTACAGAAAAGAAACAGTGATTGGATGACAATGCAAAGAACTATTTTACTCGAAGTATTAGCCATCGCTACCGATACATTTCTGCCATCGTTGAAGGAATGTGTGGATGCCAGACCAAAATAACTGTGCCTCTTGCGCTACAAACCAGTCATCAAGCCACTTTCGTACATTTTCGTAAGATGCGAAGCGCTTTTCAGCCCATGGATGCAAATAAGTGAAAATCGGAAGGCGCCAAGTCTGGTGAGTAAGCCGCATGTGGAAAGATTTCCCAGCCAAACGTCGCAATCGTTTCCTTGACCGGTTTTGCTGTATGGGAGGATGCATTATCGTGAAGCACAATCACTTTATGTTGTCTCTGGTCATATTCTGGTCGTTTTTCACGCAAAGCTTGATGCAAATCGATCATTTGTTATCGGTAACGTTTGGTATTAACGGTTTTGCCAGGTTTCTGCAGTTCATAATAGATCACTCCCTTCTTATCCCACCAAACACAAAGCATTGTCTTCCATCCATAGCGATTTGGTCTTGCAGTCTATGTCGCCGGTTCTCCTGGAGTTACCCATGATCTTTTACGCTTAGGATTCTCGAAATAGATCCACTTTTCGTCACCAGTCACAATTCGAAGGGGAAATGATTTGCTTTTGTACCTGGCGAGCAGAATTTCGCAAGTGGTTTTTCGGTTTACCTGCTGTCGTTCAGTCAATGAATGTGGAACCCATTTCCCCAACTTCTGAATCTTGCCCACGGCTTTTAAACGTATGGAAACTTCTTCTCGTGTCACATTTAATTGATCCGCGAGTTGAACCCTGCCCCCGACATTGCTGGCGCCGTCACTAGGTTATTGTTCACTCCCTATTACATACGTAACGATTGAAGGCAATGCTGATCCGAAATTTCAAATTACGGATGTGCCAAATTGGGCCCTCTATTAGCTAGCGCCGTTACCAACATATCATTCACTCGAAAATAAAAGTAAGTCCTCCCTAACGATTGGAGGCAACAATCCGAAATCGAATAGGTTGTACGCTGTGTTTTAAGTTAGCCCGCTAACATTTGCTGGCGCCGTCACCAGGTTATCGTTTACTCCCTAACAAAAATACTCCTCATTCCTCCCTAAGGTTTGGAGACAACGACGATCTTAAATTTAATAAGAGGGGGGCTGTGTGAAGTTTACCCCGACATTTGCTGACTCCGTAACCAGGTTATCGTGTACTCCCTAACGAAAATAATACACTCCATATTCTTCCCTAACGATTATGTTACATGTTAATTGGTTGTAGATGGGAGGGTAACTTCAGAAATGTATGATACTCTTACAAGACTTTAAGCCTGTTTTATTTATAAATGCATATTCCAAAATCGTCGAATGGGTGCGCAAGGAATTTATTATAGGAAGGAGGTTATACTTGGAGTTTTTCTAAAGTATAGTTAGGTCGAAATGAGCATAACTTCAAAGACTTTCTATGTGAGTAAACATAACATGAATAATCGCCGGCATACAACCGTGAAATAATATTCCATCTCTTTGATAGTTTCTTTTTAATCGCACGGCATATGGAATATGCTTAAGATATCAACTTGGCGAAAACGAATTAATGTTTTCTGGTGCAAAGCCGTCTCATTTATAATCATTTTGACCCATCTTTACACAGAGAATTCATGAGAATCTCATATTTCCTTTGGGAAATCTCTTGCGCACCTATTGCACAATTTTGAAATAAGAATTTCAGAACTGTGCAGACTTAATCTTTAACGGCACCATGCCACATCAACAATGTTGTTCGTGGCGTTAGAAGTATGAAGTTCTAAAAGTTAATTCTTCCACACTTTGTGCAACTTGTAGCTCCGAAACGAGGCTTAATTTTCTTCTGGTTGACGGAGTGGCTTTTTTTATTTTCTGGTGTAGTATCATTCCTTAAGTTTGCCGGTGCATTACGTTACCACCCTGTATGTGTAGGTGTTTTCTTGATATTTTTTTTCTGCCAGACCAGGCAACTCCCGGAATGGTACCTATTAACTAGGTCCTGGCTAACTACCTTCCAACGTCCTCTCCCCCACCCTATCCCAGCTTGAAATGCCAGAAGGTCATAAATAGATTCTAATTCAATTATGTGTGTATGCTCCTTTGTGCGTGCGTGTGTGTGTGTGTAGGAGCTTATTTCATGCAAAGTGACAATAAACAAGAAAAGCCAATGGCCGACTATCCTCATTAAGTTTTTTCTACGTTTTTTCTTCAGTCACACTAGGCAAACGCCGAGATGGTACCCTCAACTGCTTCTTGTATGGTTTCCCTAACCTAGCCCGGCCTGAGTAATCCATGCCTAAAGACCATTAATTAACAATAAAATTTCTTATGTGGGTCGCCGGCTAGAAGACATTTCAATAGTCTCACGAGGAAAATGATTAAGTAAAAACTACATTAAGGTAATAAATAGATAAAAACTTAACAGCTTACAATTAAATCATACACTATACTCAAAAAGAGAATTTACTTGAAATTAAATCATTGACTTGTTATATTGCATTAGCACTATACCTGTAGGAGTGTGATTGACGTTTTTGATTTTAAAACTTAGTAATCATCTACTCACCGTTATATGTTTTTCACAGCTATTAATACAGCACTTCGATTTCTTCGTGGCTTCATTGTAATGATAATATTTGCGAACAAATTCATATGCTCATCTTCCTCGGCGATCACTCATACTTCGTTTTAATTGTAAGCAGTGCTTCGGCTCACAGACATAAGTTACACATGTGAAGAACCCATTGAACGAACAACCCAGCCAGGTAATGACAGCGAATTCAGAATACCATTTACATTCTTTGATAAAAGCAAAAGGGGAGGTGAATCACTCACAGCCAATGATACAAGAATTTGCCAAATGTAAAGACAGCATTTTGCCTTTTTCTATCCCTGAGCAAGCCGTGATAACGATCACAGAAAATCTGATAAGATAACAAATAGGTCCTCCTAACCTAACCGATATGTTAAAACACACGGATGTGTGCTTGCTTCCTCGCTTTTATATTTTTATTCAATCAGAAGTATGTAGCACAGGGATTCCGTCAGGATTTTCAGTTCGGAAAGGTGTAAAAACAAAACTGGGGTGTGTAAGTGGAGTTTTACACGGTTTCTATCGATTTTTCAC
>JAGDQP010043781.1:0-14811 GCA_022664845.1 Lepisma saccharinum | reverse complement strand
CCTAGATTCCAGCAACTATAAATCCGACAGAGTTGAGTTATACACCGTTGGATTCGTCACGATCTCAAACGGAAGGGAAAATTATGACTTTGACTCTAAAACTGACAGATCCTTTTCATTTACTTAGATTTTCCCATTTTTCCTATAGTTTTTGCATGCTATTTTGGTCTCCCTCTAGAACTCAGTAGCTACAAGTCACACAGAGATGAATTATACACCGTTAGATTTGTCATGGTCTTAAACGGTGGGGAAAGTAATCAGTTTGACTCTAAAGGTGGCAGGTCTTTTGAATCGCTTAGTATTCTCCATTTGTGCCTCTCCTAGACTTCAGTTACTACAAGTCCGACGAAGATAAGCCGTAAACCGTTGGATTCGCAATGATCTTAAACCGTTTAATAACCTATCACATAAACTCTAAAAATGGCACGTCCTTTTCGATCGCTTAGTATTCTACATTTGTATGTTCCCTTGCCCCTAAATCCTAGTATGAATGATACACCGTTGGATTTGCGAAACGGTAGGGAAAATTGTAATTTTGACTCTAAAATTGACAGATCCTTTGAATCGCTTACTATTATCCATTTGTATCTTTGCTAGATCTCAGTAACTACAAGTTCGACAGAGATGAGCCATACACCATTGGATTCCTCACGATCTCAAACGATGCCGAAAATTATGACTTTGACTCTAAAACTGACAGGTCGTTTTCATTTACTTAGTTTTCTCAATTTTGCCTATGTATTTCCATATTGTATTTTTCTTCCCCCCAGATCTCACTAACAGACACACAGAGATGAACTATACACCATTCGATTTGTCATAATCTGAAACGGTAGGAGAAATTATCTGTTTGACTCTGAAGGTAGCCCTTCCTTTTGAATCGCTTGGTATGCTCCATTTGTGTCTCTCCTAGATCTTAGTTACTACGAATCCGACAGAGATGAGCCACACCGTTGGATTCGCAATGGTCGAAAACCGTCTAATAACCTATCACGTAAATTATAAAAGAAACAGGTCCTTTTCAATCGCTTAGTATTCTCCATCTGTATGTTTCTTCTCCCCGCTAGATCTCAGTAACTACAAATTACAAAGAGTTGAATGATACACCGTTAATAGGAATAAAATAACGGTTCATGGACACCGTAAATTTCATTTACGAAAAAGACGTCAAAGGTTCCTTGCAGTCTTGCCAACTTAATAATCTTATCACTAAAAAATTATAGCTAATAAAGAATCAGGTATTATCATATATAGAGCTATATAAACTATATAACATTAGTATTAAAACACGAAACGAGATATGATTTTTTTTAATTTTTAGATTTGACAACATTGATTTAAATTAGTGATTGAAAGTGATTCTATATGATTTCTTCTTTTTCATGCATTACAGTGCACACCAGGTGAATACCGAAATAGTACTCATATTATATCCCAAAGCCTCTTCTACTTTGGTTTGGCATTATAGTGAAGCACTCATAAGTGTGCTTGCTTAGGTGAAGTGAAGTGGACCACTTTATACCTCAGTTTTGAGAAGAAGGCTACGTAGCTAATTGATCGGGCGAGGGTATTAAATAACAGTGATAGGAGGGTTTAAGTGGATTATCCATACGAGAATATAAGATCATAGGAGGTATCCATCTAATACTTAAAACACCATAATTAACTTGTCTCAACTCACGTGTCTAAGTCTAATGTTACAGCTGTCATATAAGACTGGTTCATATTAAAATATTAAATATTTACCGTCGAACAAAATCGGTGGATCTGGATAAAATATTTTTAAAAAAATAATTAAACTCAAATTTTGGAGAAGGACCACAAAACTTTGCATTTAGGAACTCCCGGTGCCTCTGCTATAGAATCTGCTTTTACAATTTTCTTATTCATAATAGTTCCTAAGTTATAAGCATTTACGTTTTTTTTGCGAGTAGTTTTTCGCACAGACCCCATATGATTACATGGGACAACTCTAAGCGCCCTCCCGGCCTTCGTTTCGGGAATTGTTCAGTGAAATTTTGTACCAAACTGCCTTGATCCTTCTTCAATCCACTGAAGAAGACACACTGCTCTGTTTTGTATCCTTCTCTCTATTTTGAAGGTGCAACGAGGAGTCCTTCATTAAGCTGTTTTTTTTACAGATAATGCGGGTAATATTGAAATAATACCTAACATTGTAGTTTAGTGGCACATCTACTTTAGCATTATAATGTACATTTAACTTCATAAACACACGTAACCAACTACAAATCATTGCTATGCTGCGTTGCGCTAAAAACACTTAAAATTTTACACCATGTAAATACTGTTACCTTACATTATAGCCGAGAGCCGTTTGTTTTTATACTTTTTTATTAGGAAAGCACACTTGGTTTAGATTATGGTTATATTAAAAATAACTGTTTAATACCTTTATTAAAACTGCTCTAATACTCTTTCATTCTTAACACCATAAATATACGAGGTTTGAGCTATTAGTATCACAGTACAAAAATTATTTGCAGGCACTGCTTCTTCAAAGTCCACTATAATTTTAATATTTGTTCTTTCATTTATACTACTTGCTTTCGTTTACTAGTCATAATAACAAACATGGGGCTATTCTCGATAAACTTTGTTGGTGAATAAAACATATCAGTATTCTTTTGTGGCACACGCTTAAATGCTGTATAAAATTATACATTTTAAAACAATCAGCCTTTGTGATATCTAGATTTAAGGTTTCACGAGTGAATATTTCATTACGACCATTCTTTAAATAAATATTTTAAACTTTAAGTAGATCAAACTTGCTACAATCCTTTTGTTGTGTATCACCACCACGACTAGTTTGAAAGAAAACAATTACGGAATCTGGCATATCAAACTGTAATAAATTGAACTGTGTTGTTACATCAAACTCGAAATAAGAACCAGATATATGTCGTTGAATGCTTTGATATGTATGAAACTGAATCGGTATTTGGGGCTTTCGAAGTATAACAGCTTTCAGTTTCATAGCATAACTCTTTTCATATTCAACAATGGGCATTCTCAGTTCCATTGAGGTGATCACAAGTTTACCCGCATGAGCATTGTACTATCATCTAAAGTACTATCCGCTTTCCTTGTTTTCCACCGATAAAATAAAACATTATTATTTGCATTCCTCTTAAATGTTAATCGCAAACCACCCTTCCACATAATTTCTTTATAATTAGTAAAGAAACCGAACAGTCGACGCAAAGGGAACAACACTGTGTTTTCTTTCCGTGGAAGATTTCATCAGTTATTAATGCACCTGACTTATAATATTCAAGTTCAGGTTTTGTATCGACTATCGACCTGTAGCAATAGCAGTTGATGTGATACCTGGTTAATCGATTTTAGCAATAACAGTGCCATGCTTCCTTATCTCTAACATAAACATGGAACAAAATTATCTATTAACTTAATATTTGATCCCGCTGTAAAGGTTCCTCCAGCATCCCGGCCAATAACTTCAAACTTCATATCAAGATCAGAGTAATGCGGGTGTAGAAACCCATCACCGACGTCTATATGGAATTCAATATCCTTATTAGGTTCATTTAAATTGTTGAATGTACGACGATTCAGTGGGAACGATTCATACTCATAACTCTCAATAAATTTCTTCACTAATCAAACTAGACTACATTATATTCATTTTTAAGAATCGTCTTTGATAATAAGAATCGTGCTTGTTATTGCACCACCAAAGCTAACTGCTTTGTGCCATTCATTAGTAACACTTGTCTCTATAGAGTGTATATGACTGTTGAATAGGAAAGAATAATGGATATTGATTTTCATAAGCAATTGGTTCTATGAACTCCGTTAATGGTTTAAATGTAGCTATAATATTTGTTTCTTTATGTTTATATTCGCCATCTGCTATAATAATGCCTCTTGCTAGGTTGCAGTGTATATTAAATGTTTCAATACTTAAGAACTTGGGAACAAACTGTCCCACATGAGTCTCTTCTAATTTGAGATCGGTATTATTATTGAAACCTAATAACTTACCAATAGTTCCAACATTAAAGTTTTGTGTAAATGGTGTAATTTCCATGCGATGGGTTACATGATTCTCATTAAGAAGCACTTCTTTGAGTAGTGTTGTTTCTATAGTTGATTCATAAAACTGCCCTGGTGGTATATTATGTTTGTCTTCTTCATTGAAGTAGTATTATTCTCTTTAGTACATTTGGTAATAGAAACATGGCATTGAAACCAATCAGTGCTACCTTTAAATTATAGTTTTGATTATCAATCTCATTATGAAGATTCAATCGAATTTTTGGTGTAGTCCCTTGTAGATGCAATACAATCATTTTAAACAATAGACTATTTAATACTCACAAACATTATTCAGTAAGTAATCATTTTTCAATATTTCAATAGCTTAGCGAAAATTATATTCATCAGATAAGAACTTTAATAGTTTAATACATAAATGACCACAAATCACATCATCAAAATATTGAATTCGATCCCTGTTATATTCAATTATTGTATTACTAAGTCTCAAATAATCAATCAAACAATTCGGAGGCACTCCAACAAATTAATCGAATACATATGTCTTATTTTTATCGTACCAATAACATATCCAATGCGTACCAGTATCAATTGATTTATCTAAATTTATAGCTGCACATTCTTGTCTGAAGGGTGGTGTAGATGGAAGACTATCCGACATGTATATACCTCTAAAGTGTTTTATATTTAATTCTTTAGCTATACGTTCGATATCATAATTGGTGAACGTTTTTTTACTAGTAGCTTTTTTTTCTGTTTCTTTTAAGACCTTTACCTCTAGCTAGAATTGATGATTCCATAACTTCATTATGTCGTCTTTGTTCTTCTAGCTCTTGTTTATATTTCTTTTTATCTATTACTGCTTTGGCAATAGCTGCTGAACAACCTGCAAGACTATCAGCAGCGCCTAATGCAGCAAGAGTAGCAGGAATTCTAAATATAAACCAACCTGCTTTTGATTGATTACAATGTTTCTTCAACTACGCTAGACTTAATGTAAGACCCATATTTTCTCCCTTCTTCTAGCATCTTCAATTCATCGGTTGGAATATCGGTTGGCCTTCATTATAAAAAAAATCTATATTATCTATGAGAAAAGAATGCAAAACTGTAGTGTGTTTTATCCAAAGCAAATACTATAACCCCCAACCAGTTTTTCGTTTCTATTCATCGCCATTGCTACTCCCAACGACGCTAATTTTTGTAAGAACTTTAAAGATATATAGACATAGAGCTGATCAGGACCACATAATTCATAGCCGGGGAGGTGTAGTACAAAGGGCAATTTATTTATAATATCGTTCACTAAGTCCTTACCTTCACTAGTTTGCCAAAATGTTGGTGGAAGTATATGAATGATCTTTATGAGGTACCCTAATCCCTTTGGGTTTGAAACAATGAAATTGGATAAACGAGACGAAATCATATCCATTATATTCACTTTCTCATTATAAAAGTTCTTATTTTCTGCTGCTTCTTCACCTGCTATTACTAATAACCTATCTACTAACTTTCTAACAACATTCATCCAAATAAACTGTTGCGGCATATTTGTATAACGTTTAATTGCCTTTTCTTGCTATCTTACTTTCAAACCCTCATCTTTAGTTTTAAGTTCAAGCCAACAAGGTTTAATTAATGTCTTATACTTATTTCGCTCTATTCTGCGATGAATCATGGTTTTGATATATTGCATTCGTCATTTTAAAAATATTTTTATAAGTTTCATAATCTTCATCAATGAAACCTACCGTTTGCTTGCGAGTTATTAACTCCCATATGTCTTCTGTTCCTTTAAATTTTTCATAGATCGGTGTCGGTAGATCATGTGTGATCTTACTCTCACTATTTATAATTAAATCATCATTATCAAAGAAAACATTATAACTTCCAATCTTTCACTGCACTATTCCATTTATATCAGTAGAATATAAACCAAATACTTCATCTTTATCAGATCTATCAGTACTCAAGTATCGACTCGCTAATGGACTAATTGAATTTCTTTTTCACCATCATCATCATGTTTTGTTTGTTTAGTCTCAGGTAGCGCCTTAGGCGAAGCAATTAACGGTTTCTCAAATGAGGTTTCTGATGGTGTTGGTGAATAGTTATTTATATTTTGTTGTGCTACAGGTATAAGTTCTGTAATGAGATTTCTATTGTCATCAGTTACTCCAGACCACAAGAAACACTTTTAATTATTATTTTGAATATTAATAGCTGCATTTTTATCATGCACACATTTTGGTAATTCAATATACGATGAAGCATCAAATTTATTGAATTTACTCACTGAATTCTGAAGATATGAGCAGGATTCTCACACAAACTTCACCCGGACATTTTCATTGCACATTCTCCTTGTTCTGTACTTATAGTAGAAAAGATTTGATCTTTTTCATCTTGCAGCACGTCACCAATTACGAATGTTAGCATACCCGACGACACGTGAATTTTTTTTCTTCACCACTAATTGGAATTTGAAACAATGAAGAGAGAGTAATGTTCACTTTCATTGCACTAAGATCTAGAAGATCCTTCCATAATATTTCCAGGCATTCGTTCTTCATACTGTTCAAGAACGAAATAGTGTCACAACAATGATCTGAACAGATCACATAACATTTTTGTGTGGCATTAAATGCACTACTTACATACTTATCACCGACGTTTTGCTAATTTGGTTTTGGTTTGTCACTATGCATGGTTTTAATATCCTTCGATATATTCGTTTTTGAGATAAATTTACCGCAATGTTCACAGCTTACTTTTTCAATTTTTTGAGCAAAAACTATATATAATTATGAAAATTATTATTTTTTCACTAACTTCCGTTGAAATGTGTAATAATTGAAATGTGTTTCGTTGCACACAAGAAGAGCACTTTTTATGTATTAAATGTAGAAGAAATGGTAGCACTTACTAGTAGATTTCAGTTCAAACTGATTTCCTCGATTTTGCACTAACTTTTGCTTAAATGCAGCATACATAGGCAGATGCTAAAATACAACACACATAAGAAGAGCAGTGCTGAGAAACAATCCGTTGCTGAACAAACTGGTATAAAAAGTAATTGTATCTTGCTCTCTACAGAATATAAATGAAGTAAACCTGCAAAGTTCAAATATATATCGGAAATAATATAAATTTCACCTTACAAGCGAGAAACATCCTGTCTACCTCCATGATATAAGGAAGCAAGTCTAAGCAATAAACATACAGATATTTTGTGTTCATTTTTTACACCAGTTTGTTCCCATTGAATGGAATACAGCAAGACAGGGTATGGTATTCACTTCACAGAACACACGCTTTAATCTCTGCAGTTCGTTAATAATAGGAAATAATTCTATGCTATAGTTACTTTCTTCCGTTTGGATGAGTATCCACTTGTTAGTATAGGCCTTATGCGTGTATGACAGCGGAAACTAGTTGAATAAATTGAGAGGAAATTTAGACCAATAACTCTATAATCAGAAATATTATATTTTTTAATAATAAGGTTATAGTCCCACATATGCTACAACACGTCGCACATACTGATCACAAAACAGCCAACACAACATAATGCAAGGGAAATAATAAAAAAAAACTATTACAATATAAATTCAAGGTTTGTTTCAATACAGCTAAACACAATATAGCCTTCACATGAGAATCGCATCTTCCGTCACTAGTCATGCAATAACTAACATCTGTTTCAAAGAGTTTCAGAGAGACAAAGTAGCATTAATAAAACCTGCAAGCAATACATTTTTACACTCATGAAAATTCTGAACTGAGAAATAAAGATTAATAATTTCAAAAACAATCAAAAAAGTTCATGAATTCAGTATCAAAATATTATCCGAAACAAGTTTATTGCTGCAGTAATAAACAACAGTAAATTTACTCTCAATTACTAACAATTAGAGTCATTTATAAATAGAGAGAAAAGGAAGAAAGTAACGGGCAGGTCTTGAATGTATCATTCCGGTATTCGCCTGGTGTAAAGCAGCACAACACTGAAAATGCTAAAGGAAGAAAACGGAAAGCGGCACTGAACTATAATTTAAGATACCATTCCGACATTCACCCCCTTCTACTAATTGGTTCGGAAATATGGAAGGGAGAGGAGGGGTGGGGATTGGCGGTAAGAAAAGGGGTGAGGAATAAGCGGGTGAGAGGTCAAAGCCCTATCTTTCCTATGTTAAAATGTTATGTTAAAAGAGCAGGCAGGTCTTGTGTTGAATGTATCATTCCGGCATTCGCCTGGTGCAAAGTAGCACAGCGACATTGAAGATAAATATTTATTATAATGCTGAAGTAAAATGAAAGCGGCTTTGGTCTATAATGTAAGATACTATTTCAGCATTCACTAGCAGTTCCCCCAAACACTTCTGGCCACGTGATCAAATATTCAATGTTGCCAAATCTAAAAATAATAAAAACTAAACAATTAAAAAGTTGTTAAGAATTCTATTTTTGCAAAGCGTTGTATTCGCTTATGTAAATTATCTGAAATTTCATGAACTAGGTTTATCATTGTTAAATCAAAATAAAAGTGTGTATATACCAAGTTCTGCTGTCCCCCAAACTTTGAATGGACCAGCTGATCAAAAGTGATTTTATATGATTTTTTATCAGCCAACGTACTGATTGACATTTATGTCATTACCTGCTCGTGTACAGTTTCCAGCAACGGTTATTGTTAATTTAAGTTCTTCTTCAAGTGGAGCAAGTTATTGGACTGCAATTTATATTAACTAAAATGCAAAGGGATCTTATTTTGATAGCTTAGGAAAGACATCACCATAGCAAAATTTGACGTTTTTAAATCGAAATTGTAAATTATATAAAAATAATAAAAATTAAGATTAAGATAATAATTCCATCTTATGTGTATTATTTTGTATTTTATTTATTTGCTTTAGTGTAAGAAGTGTTAATGTTATACCTCATTTCAATAATGTTGATATGAAGAAAAGTTATCAAATCGTAGTTAAATAATATGTGAAACAAATTATAAAACAAGAAAACAAGCAACGCTGTAAATAGTACTGTACTATTCATTTTAAAAGAAAAAGTAATAGAATTATATTATTAAAACTTTGTGTTATCATCAATCAACAACCTTATTTGAAATGAAAAAATAGATCGAGAATATGTATAATCCTTTATTGTTATTAAGAGTAAGTAATTTGTTTTGTAAAAACAAGTTGCACGTAGAATAAGCTTTCTACAAGATTTTTGGTTTCTCATGTTTCATCCAATAATGAATTTGTAAGCAGTTTCTTATTGCACATACATTAACTTCGACAGTCATGATAAGCACAGTTTCTTAGGATCTTTACTAAAGAATGTAGCTTCACTTGAACATAATTGAAAACCTATTCTTTGAATATGGAAACGATGTCTCTATTTGAAGTGTCCCATTGTAAATCATGAAAGTTTTGTGTTAAATATTACACTTGTTTTTAATTACCTAGTCAAACTTCCGTAATCTCACATGGAGGTTTTACTAAACAGTGGAATAAGACACTAGCATCATCGCTACGATAAAAAATTATCTCATAATAAACTCATATGCAAAGATTTTAGATCCTTGTACATCAATAATGTACTGTCCTGAAGACATACTTAGAGACTGCTCTAGAGAAAATTGTTCATGATAAACATTAAGTATGAGTTGAGAAATGTATCCACTATTACAAACTAATTATCTACACATTTTGAAAATAAAATATCTACATATAGGTACATACTTACATGGCCCTGTCGTTTGAAATTGTTTGTAGAACTCGACAAATATTTCATAATGATTCACCTGATTTACTCAATAATTTGAAAGTATTTTCCCTGTATTCCACACATATGCACTGTTATTATGAGGAATCTTCAACTTACACTCATTACATTGAATTGGATTGCTTTTTAAATAAGTACGAAATGTTTGTAAAACACGTAAGTCCACTATAAATATACCACCACAAAATACACAAAGTTTGACATTTTCACTCCTTTTCACCAACAGTTTCCACCATAAACCTTAGTTCACTCCTTCTTTCCTTCCCGACCCTTGCAAGTAGGATATCAATTACGCTTTCCATACGTATTTTCACAGTCTCCGCATACCAAACTTCATATTTGATAATAATAATTAATCTTCATTATTCCCTTTTGGATTACCTTCTTTATATATACGAAAACGTTCTTTTAATGTTGAAGACGCTAATATAACCCTCCATACGCATTTTCTAAAACGTTTTACAATCTCTTCATCTGTTACAAGTTCATTGATAACATAAACATACATAAGCTATCTTATAATTTGCCTCGTTAAAGGATGTTTCACATATAATACCAGTTTCCGGTATTCACTTCTCTAATGCCAACCAAAGACAGCTTTCACCAACCCATTTGTTGTTATTATGCACTTACCTAACACTTTTCCACCTGGTCATGCTATTCCTGCTCTTACTGCTGCTGCTACTGCTGGTGTTAGTACTGCTGTTGGTGCTGGTTTCACAGTTACTCGTGGTGATTTTAGTAGTGGTGATGTTCCCCTGTACTGCTGCTGTTGTTGCTCTTGATAGTATTGATGTTTGCTTTATATCACTATTTTCTAAACACAAACGCTTCTTTCCAGGAAATACAACGCCTTCCAACACACGCTCCTTTGTATTTTTCTTTTGAACTAGTGAGGAATATATCTCACTGAAATCCTCGTCGTCTTTCTCGTCCATAGTTTCATTGGGACTCTAATATCGTCGTGCTTCTCATCATTCTCATTTACGAATGAAAAACAAGAAGATAATTATGATTGATGGAGATACTGTTTCCGACTTAACATTAACAAACTATATAGTGTACGTTCTGTATCTTCTTAATTATGTTTAGCAAGTAAGACCAATGTGCCAACAATTTCCTCCTCATCTTCTATTGCTAAATCAGCGCGACGTAATAGACCTTGCTGATGCTCTGCCATGGCTGAGGCTCTACCCTCTTTATAATGATATATAAGATACTATGGCCCTCTATATATGTATTATAAACTTTATAAATTATCGCCTCCATGACTAGGGGCGTAAGGGAACTTTTCTCGAAAATGCAGATTTCCTGCTCATTGCATTGCTTCTGGCAAACAAACGAGTGTCAATTCCCAATAATAACGGTTCAACAGTTCAAAATCTGGTATAACTTGAAGCATCACTAAGTCGTCCATGACAGAAAGGCATAATTTACTTTACGTCTTTATGTCAGAAAAAATAACATTCAAATTGTAGGGTAATGTATATCCTGAGATGGCGTAAGTTGCGCACAACTCCGTGTTAAAAGTAATTTCGAACTCAAAAGAAGCCGATTGAACTTACATTCAATTTTCATTCTCATTGCTTTATTGTTGGCGGTGAATTGTAATCAGAAGTTTTATTTTTGTCACTTTACGAGTCTTCCTTTCGCTTTGCATTTTTGTTATTTTAAATAAAGAGAACGGGTAGAATGAATACTACAAAATCGCTTGGTCAACAGGAGATTTCAAGGCTTTTGCAAGAATATGAATTAGAAAACTCTCTTACCAATATTAGTGTATCTATGACAGTGAAGTTGATCCTGAATCAAGGTGGACGAGAATGAAAATATTTCTACTAATGAGGTGTCAGTAGAAAATAATATTGATACAAAATCGTCAAAAGTAGCCAGAAGAAGAAAGCAGCAATCAAAGGCAATGAACTGGAAGAGAAATAAAGACTTCCCGGAATCTCGGGAAGGAGTACATTACTAGTACAGACAAAGTTCGTGAGGCTCGTAATGTACGTAGTGTCTCGTGCAGATGTGTATACAGTTACAAGCAGATTAACGGAATTTGGTGCACCGTTGCTATTGGGAGCTAGGAGATATTCATAAGCAGAGAGACTATCTTTTACGTCACATGTAACGAAGGTTGAAGTCACGTGGAAGAACACTACAACAACTAGAGGGAAATACACAATTGATTATTTTTTAACTATTGTCGGTAATATGATACACATTTGCAATAAGTTTTTTCCTCGCACTCTAGAAGCAAGTGAAAAGGTGCGTCTCTTTATTATGGAGAAAGGCATTTCATCAGGAAGTACAAGCCATGAGTTACGAGGAAACATAATCAAAACACAGTTTAAATGAAGATGCTAAGTGCATTGCAATAAATCACATACTTACCATACCTCGTGTTGAATCGCACTATTGCCGATCTTCTTGTAGTTGCAATATGTGGAGTCAGGATTGTCTTGTGAAAAACTTTATATTCTTTATAAGGAATGTTGTCAGGAAACGAATGTCTCAGCTGGGAATTTGATAGTGCGTACTTCATATTGGACTATCCTGAAAGACATGAACATCAAGATCCATAAACCGAAAAAAGATCAATGTGAATATATGTGTTTCAAAAATGTATCTTCTCAAGAAAATCAAAGATAGCTTTCGTCTTATGATGAACATTTGAAAAGAAAGGACGATTCCAGATCTGAAAAGCAAAAAAGACAAAGAGGAAACAATAAATGATGACAACGTATAGCTACCTGTTTTGACCATCAGCAAGTATTGATAATAAATACTACCTTGCAAAACGAATGTGTTGTATTATGTTCGTAAACTTAATGTTTACAACTTGACAATTTACAATTAGCCACACGCGAAGGGTATTGTTACATATTGGACGAAACAAATAGTAAGAAATATTTTGATGAAATTACTTCCTGCATTCTATAATTTTAGCGAAATTTGCCGCCCCGAGTGGAATATGTAACGTTGTACTCACACTGTTGCGGTGGAAAAAAAATGAACAAAAAATTTGCAGTTATGTGTAAGTATGTAGTGCATAATACAAGTATCACCTGCATTGACCAAATTCACTCGAACCAGGACACACTCAGATGGAAGTTGATTTAGTGCACAGTGTCATAGAACACGTGTTGATGGCTATACAACATTACTGGACTGTAATTGCGCAAATGGCACGGAGAAAGCCACAATCATTTACTGTACATTCAATGTCAACAGAAGATTTCTATAATTTTGATGATGCAAAAAAACTATTATAAATTAACCACATTGAAAGATCAAATTGGTGTTGGCTTGGCTTGGCAAAATTAAGATGACTCATATTTATGGAAGGTGAAAACAAAATTTTCTTCAAGGAAGATATGAAATCTGTATTCAGTGTATCATCCTCACATTCAAGAGCCATAAGAACATCTGCAATGGAACACAATCTCTCACATCTTTACTGTGGTCCTTTACCTATTTTTAAGGAGAAGAAAGCCGATTTAATGAAACTTCGATACCTCAAGAATATCTCAGCTTTTTCGCCAGTCTCGTCACATCCCACGAGACAAAGGATTATTCTGAAATTCCCATGTTGAAAATTCCATAATAAACCAGCGCTATTATTTGAAATCAACTAAGGTTTGAATTTCTTATTGTTAAGAGCAATCAGTAATGATGTTTGCATCTCTTCATGTGGTAAAACCAGATAGTGTAATTCATTTTCTATTTCTTATTTTGATTGTGTGAATTGATTGTGATTGTATATTTTGATTGTGTGAAGATCTTAACCTTTTCGTTTGAAGAAAACAGAAACTAGAGTTGTAATCACCATCAATGTTAATGATTTATTAGATATAAAGAAAAATACTGTTTATATTTCTTTCTTATAATGCAAAAAAGCAACAGCGCTGTCTAAAAACTGCTTAAACATAAAATAGTTGTTAAACATAAATCTGCTGTCAGGCATAAATAGTTTATAACATAAGGGCATAAAAGGGGAACTACCATTTTGTAATTGAATAAAGAAAGTGTTATATAAGAAAATATACACAAAAGCGACTAAACAAATAAAGTGTAACCTTTGGATATCTATATACATACAAATATTTCAAAATATCGTTCAATACAGTTCGGAACCGAGAGGTGAAAAATATGCAAAACCTTTTTCCTCTCTCCTATAACAAAATTAAAATGTAACTTACGCTCTTCTGACAGGGAGAAAAGAAATCTAGTCCTGACTTGCTCCCCTGTCGATGACCGCCTGACGTCAAACATCAACATTTCACTTGTACCCACACTGTGACGTCAAGCATCCTCACTTGCATCCTCATCCATTAACTTCTGACGTAAGTGATCAAGTCCTCATTTGTACCCACGCCGTGACGTCAAGCATCAAATCAGGACTTGATGCTTGACGGAACCGCGAGGTGAATAATATGCCATCCCTTTTCTCTCTCAACAAGTCCTAATTTGCACCCACGCTGCAGTTCACCTACCATCATAGTACACTGTGGCAACGTCGCATGACTCAACACATCTGGCAACAACACCGTGAAGTCAGAGGTCAATGATCGCCATCTCGAGGCACCCTCTTGGATGACGTCACCGCAACCACGTTACAATATTTATACTGTGCGACACCGATAATTATCGATGGATGTTTTGTAATATGGCTGAGTAGTCCTCTTCGAAAGAAACTAACTTATCTCTATCCATTCTTTCATTATATACTTGTTGAAATTATATAATATGATTTACTGTGAATCACCATTGCCTATTACTTAAGCAATTAATTTACTTTTAATTTTTTCATAGTTCCTAATCTCTGAAATGTTCCCTGTTTGGCTTTAAAAGTATTAAACGGTTTTGCAGAGCTTAGCCATTATTAAAGCCACCATATATATATATATATATATATATATATATATATGCTTTTTGGGCTCTAGGAAATGTAAAAACAAACTGAGTTTATCACGTATATCA
>JAGDQP010043780.1:0-16114 GCA_022664845.1 Lepisma saccharinum | reverse complement strand
TCTTCATCATCTCCCTTTTCTTCTGCAGCTGGCGTATCAAAGTAAGTATCTTCATTATCACAAGGATCTAGATCAGAAAACAACATCTGGATTCTTCTGAATCTGATTCTGTCTTGTGATTTCTAAAGTTCCTTGTTTTCTTTTCCGTTCAGGTATATTTTTTTTAGTTGTTCAGCTCTTTGCTCAAATTAACTAAAAGATAATGTCTTCTTTAATTTACTAGATTCGTGCTTTTTCAAGGAAGCCATAATTGGTTCTTGTTAGTATGTGTTATATGTTATAACAGTAGCACTTCCTAGTTTTCTAAGTCGAATGGTCAAATTTTCTTTATGACAGGAACTGCTGAAATACGAAAGGGACTTACTAGGTTTGAAATTCCAAGTACTGTGTTCTAAGAGAAGGAAACTCTTAAGATGAAGATGTAGGTAGGCAAGGTAGATTGTATTTAGACTATTCATAGGGATTGGTTCGTGACGCAACAGAAATCAACACGCACTATTATTTATTCTTTGTTTTATACTGACTACGAGTGCTGTCTCTAGAAATACAACTTACCGTATAAAATATTTCATACTTGGTTTTATTGTTTAAAAGGATAGAAATGCCTGATAAAACTCTCCCACTGTTGGAAACAGACATAACATACAAATTAATCAAACACATCCAACTCTTTGTAGCTAACTGAATTCCGCCACCACCTTCATCTTTGGGGAACTGCTTCATAATTTTGTCACCAATCAGCAGTTCTACACAAGCATATACAAGTCTAAAACGTCTACTGGCCCATATTTGGACCATAGTCCATATTTTGACCTTCTCCTCTACTGTATATCATGATGAAAGCAACGTACAAAATGCTGCTAAATGTGTATACCAGTAGACAGTAACGATGCTCTGTTTTGGCCAACTGAGCCTGTTGCTTCATCGTCTGCTTCTTGATTTCAACATGTTTCTTTTCAACCATTATTCAACGTCGAATAAACCGTTGAACAGACGGACATTTCGGTACATTCACAACATTAAAATGAAGTTTAATCCATGTATTTTCAACGTATGTGTGCTACTGAGGGTATTGCAAGGCGATTGATTTCGAACACTAATAGCTGTAGAGCTGGCGCCTCGTCGTTTCGTCAAAAAAATCAGACTTGCTCATTCAGAAAGTGTACGTGTCAGAAGTGAGGAAAAAGTGCGCGAGGGATTCCTCGAGTGAAGTGATGGATTCCCCAAAAATTGGACAGCGAAAGTTGGTTGAACGGAGCATATATAGGATGGCTTTCCACTAAAGAACACCACCACGTTGGTTGCAAGTCGGTACTTCACACAAATGCAAGATGGGGAAGGAATTTAGAATGTTATGCGTGGTTGCATAATGCCACCTGAAAGAATAGGAGACGTTGAAAGTAACATGGATGAAGTGTGTTGTACATAGGTCCATTGTGCTGATAAGGTGTAAATGACTGCTATGGATGTCCGCGAACACATGACAAACACCTGTGGAGGAAGGTGGATTGAACGAAGAGGACCGGTCGACATGGCCAGCACACTCTCCGGACCTTACTCCGCTCGATTTCTTTTCGTGGAGATATGTCAAAAGTTGGTGTACTCAACTGCAATTGGTAGTAAGAACGCGCTTATTGCAAGTTTTAGAGACACGTTTAATCACATATGGAATAATCATGACATGTTCACTAAGTGTTTGAGAGTCCATTTTTCGGAGATATCGCAAATGCAATCTGGTACAAGGTGGCCACTTTGAACACAGGATAACATAAGGGTACATGAGGCATACCGTCACATCTTACATTACGTGCAATGACGCCACAAGCCTTGTTCACACATTGTACAATACTTGTCTTGTGTTTTGTACATGTATTCATGTTAACCAATGTTAAATTTACAAATGCTGTAAGTTACATTGACGCAAATAAATGTATGCATCTCAATTAACGCATAACAACCGCATGTAATGCGTTCTTAACCACGCATAGCATTCTTGCTTCTCCATCTTGCATCTGTGTGAGGGATCGACTTGCAATCAACTTGATGTTGTTCTCTGGTATGATGTCATCCTCTACATAATCTGTTCGACACACATTCGCTATCCAATTCCCTAACTTCTCTCGGGGAATCCCTCGCGCACTTTTCCCTCACTTCTGACATGTACCTTTACGAGCAAGTCCATCTTTTTTGACGAAACGACGAGTCGCCAGAATTACAGGTATTAGTGTTCGAAATGAATCGCCTTGCAATACAGTTTTCGCCGTCCTTGGAGCCCTCTAGCGCCGAAATTATGCATGATACGGGTATGTTCATATGAACCTTTTATCTTGTATTGACATAAGGATTCACCTCACGAAGTTAGTACCAGAAGCCCTGAAACACCCTGTATATTACCTATAAAACTGCAAGGTGTTGCTGCGATTCAGGGTTTATTTTGGAATGGTCCAGTTGACTTATACTTGCGCATCGCTGCAGTGTCAGTTTAATGTGAATTATCTTACAAGAACTATGAGTTCGATTTCATAGTTAGAAGGATAATCAAATCTCTCGAATGCCATAGTTTAATAAATAACATATGGTCAGAGGAGTGACACGACAATCCGCAAATTTTCCGAGTCTCTTCAGTTTATTTATTGATCACTGGCATTACATTAAGTGGGCTAATCACTTTTCATCTTAGCAGAAATTACTATGCAATTTCGTAGCAATCGCTCTACAATTTTTGATGGCAAGTGATCTGTAATTTTCTGGTTATTAATATCAAGGACCACTTGCAGCAAAATGGGAATGCAAGAGGCATGCTTGGAAAGATTCGGGGGACAGGGCATATTGCAGTGGCACTTGTAGCAACATTTTGGCAAAATTGCAGTGCAAGAGGATTTTCCATTGAGTTGTAACGTTAAATTACTGCACTCGTGCTGCATTCTTACGATTCTTGGCAATTGCTGAAACTCCATTGTTTTTCAAACTCTGAATTGCAGCAAAATAACTTGCTATTAGGAGGAAATCTACTTTGCATTTAATCCACAATGTCTCCCTTTTTATTGTTTATGTTGAGCAAAAATGAAAGAGAAACAGACGAAACCCGGAGAATTGAAATAACACATTCCGATCTTGGTACTGAAACTTCTGATGGTAGAGTACACGACATCACTGCAGCTGCTACTGTATTAAACAAAAACCAGGCGGTGGTTTACAAATATCACATATTTAACTTCTTGCTTCCATTCTTTGCCAGATAAAGAAGCACAAGATACAAGACAGATTAACGCTGCCTAGTGTATCTGACGCTTCATTTTATGTATAAAAATCAAGTGGATTTTGTTTGTAAATGGCAACATAGAAAAGACACTGAATCGGCCACACCTGTTTCAATGTTAATGTCACTTTTTTCACAGGAAGACCATAATAATTAACTTTTATGAGCTCTTTATATAATGTCTCATTTAATTACACATTTAGGAGAGGAATGAGTTAATAATACCATTCCTTCAATGACACGTCGTCTTTTTCGTGATGCTTTCGTTTATAAAATTGTAAAGACGATTAATTAAAAACTTCATTTGGACAAATTAAAGACCATGTACTTCTCCGAGTGCAATTAAACGGAGACAATGGACTATCCGTGTAGTGGGAAGAGATCAATAAAGGCTGTCGATCAATTCACGTAGAAATAATTGTCCCATCGTCTGTCGATGTGCATTGTGCAAAGAATTGGCTGTATATATTAATAAAGCCAATATTCCATTTTTAAATGTTGCTTCATCTCCTCTCCTCTGACATTCTTTTTCAAATAATATATTATTTAACAAATTCAGGTCTTTAACAAATGTCAATTGTTTCCAATTCTGTATGAATTTACATACAGCTAGCGTACGATATTTATTTGTTAATTTTGTCATACCTTATTTATAATGTTGCATTAACATTTTTATTTTACACTTTTATCCATACCTTTTCTGAAACTCTCCTTCTGTTGTGTTCGAGAATTGTGGAATGTCTAACATGCCTTCCTGAGAGTAAGGCCTAGTGCACAAAAAAATAACGTAATGCAACGTAACACAACGCACTTACACAGTTTTCATCCGATTCATAAATAACTTACTGCTTACCATGTCTCACGGCAGACCAATCAGTACCAAGACAATAAATTTTAAACACTTATTACCATTTTGTTTTATACAACTATTTCTTCAACACTTTGTACACATTTTTTCTTCCTTTACATCATAAATTCACGTAGAGAAAAACGTTTATTTCACGTTGATAACAGCCGTGAATACTAGGGTTACCATACGTCCGTACTTTGTACAGATAATCCGTATTTTAAAGGTCCTGTCCGTGTCTGTACAGTACTTTGCAAAATTTTAATTAAATGTCCGTACTTTGCACTTAAATCAGTTATTGACTGTTAATTCCGCATTTTAAACGCATATATTTCCACAAATACGTATCACACTATTTATAAAGACTTTTGCGTTCCATACAGATGCAAATTGTTCCTACAGCATTAAACTGTAGTATCACTTAGTATTTGTCATTACCTAGAATTGTTCTACATTGTTTATCCCCAAGCAATGTTTTAGAAATATAAATGTATTGAAACGTAATGAACCAGAAAATCCTCCGACCTTGGCATTAGAGAAGATACTAATGCAAGCAATTAGTATTACGTGTGTATTTCATATTGGTGTCCCAAGTAATTGTTCGGAGCTTCATTCTATTTAAATGGCTGTTAAGCTAAATTATCTGTATTTAGTCCGCAAATACTCGACGATATTACATGTTTAAAAGTGTAATTATTGGTACAGTTTTGATTATAACTTTGAAGATGGAAATTTAAATGTTTTATCAACGTGCAAACTGTGTTTATGCTACTGGGGTAAGTTCAGGTTAGGTTTTTCCTTTGTTATGCGCGATTCACTTGCATAGTTTACCGAAACCATTACTGTTATGATCCGGACGTCCAAGAACCCAGATATAGCAATAATAGCAATTTTACACCGAGTTGTCAACCAATAAAACAAAAATAATAAGAATAAAAAAAAAAGGAACAAATAAATCAATAGAGATAGGACATTTACAAAGACGAAAATCCTTACCTCAGCTTAAGTCGGATTTTGATACCAGGTTCTTCATAAAGCAGTAATGTGGTAGGTAAAATGAAGATAGTTTGAAACCTGGTTACACTGAGAAGACAACAAATAGTTCTTGTTGATAAATAAGGGTCATTCCACGTCAACTCATCCAGTGCACGATGAAAAAATAACACAAAATTTTTGATATAGCTGAAATTTGGTGTGTGGCTCTGCTAGTCATATATTAGAAAGTTTGAATTATTATTGCAATATGTGAAGTAGTTTAGGAATAACAATGGTTTGAAAAAATGTATGAAAAGTGTATAATGTTCGCTTGATGCACCTGATTGTACTGCTATGCTACAAAAAATCTCATCATCTCCCCCCCCCCCCCCAAAACGAAAAACGGCAAGTTGACATTCAAACTTTACAATGTTTCAGCTTTGCATGAGGCATTCACATATATTTTTATGGAAGGACATCTCTTGTATTACTTGCAGTAAAAATTGTTGAAGTTAGGTTTCTTTTTTCACACTCTTTCCGTACATAGGTATCTTCAAAAAGGCAAAAGTGAAAGAAGGAAAGTTATCACTAACATGACAGATACATTTTAGGAAAGAGGATGAAAAGTACTACAAACACAGAAAAAAATGGATAGGTACTTTGCCTCCTTTAAAAATAATAAGCATTTTGCATGTATCCAACAAGTGTGTAGATTCCTCATATAAGCCATAAAGTTCTATGAGACAGGGTAGTTCAATAGTCCTACTACAGCCTGGTAGCCGACAATTCACATGAACCATCGTAGTACATACATGTGTATCGTTGGGGGATGAACTACATAATCATCGCCATCTTGAAATCCGCCATATTGGATTGAGAACATGTTTTCAAATAGCAACTGGTCCATGTTACTTATCAAACAACAGGAGAATTTTCCCAGTCGTTTCAGTCTAAGTCGATGTGATTGATGTATCTGTACAACTGATGATGCGGACAACAAACCATGCTCTAGATAGGACGATTGAACAGTTTGGAATATAACTCGAAGGAAATCCAAATATAATGATAATAATAATAATAATTTATTATAGTGCTATGAACAGCTTGTACATATACATGTTCAGCACAGGTTAGGAAAGCCTTAACATAAATAATAATAATAATAATAAAGGAAATAGACTATTACTTTTACAGACTGAATACAGTACACTCTGCTTTTACGAAAGATGCACAAATTCCGTCAGTGCAGTAAACATTATCTAAAAACTGTGCCATATAAAACAATATAAAGAATATTACATACATTAAGTTCAAGTCACTTATAAAAACATACCTATTATGGGGCAGAAGACAACTACTTGGATGTAAAATAATTTGAATGGGAACTAGTAATATTCGTACGACGGATTTGCCATAAAAGAGATATACATCAAGCACATTAGTGATAAAGATATGTTGTAATATTAAAAACAAAAAAGGAATAATAATAATAATAAACTAGTATATAATTAAAAATACAGCAGTCAACTAACTACCTAGCGTCATAACTTAAAAAAAAACACTCACAGAATAACAATGGTTTTGTTTTTTCCGTTACTACTTCTTAACGTTAAAATCATATTGTGAGTTGTTAAAACTATTTGCTAGTCTATTTAACACAGCGTGGTTTTCATTGGATGTTATTAAAAGAGAATTATTCCGAGTATTGTACAAAGGCATCTTCAATGCAATAATAATAATAATAATAATAATAATAATAATAATAATAATAATAATAAAATAACTGCCCAGCAATTGAAATATACAGGTTTTTGTAATTTTCGTGTATTTTGAGCATATTGGAGGTTTAATTTACAGATGTTCGTAAAGATAATATTGCATTTTTAAACAAAAATCAAACTTTCACGGCCAGATATTCGAAACACAATTTGTTATTCAATTTGTGTATTGAATACACAATTTTAACGTACAATACCACATTTCGATTAAGTCTGTGGTCACTATTAAGTGCACTATTAAGACATTCATTTTTTTTATTGTTTAAAATATACGTGTCCGGAATGTTACGCTAGATGCTATTTAAATAATATTGAATGTTGCAGTGTTCATACGGGTAGAATTTGATGTTTCGAACCGAGAAGGGTTCAATTATATTAATAGTACATATTTATAAACAATTCATTACACGTATTATTAAGGGTGATAGATTGTGTGGTTTGCACTGGAACTCAAAATGTAAATTTGTAAATTTCTTGCAGTTTCGGGAAGAATAGGAATTTACATTAACAGGAACCGCTGTGAATAATTTACAAGTTTCTGATTTAGTTTTAAACAGGAACTGTTCTATAATTAACTGATTAAATAAATGTTTGGTATAGCGGAAGGGTGAAGTTGATAAGTGACTGATTGAGGGATTTTGGTTTAGATATCAACGGTGTTTGCTGAACATTATGATATAAGGAATAATGGAAATTAAATAACTTACTGATGATTTTCGTTATTCTTAGGTTCAATTATGGAAATGAAAGAAAAAGAAATATTTAAAAAAAAAATGATATTTTTAAGAATTGATTTTCCAATATTGCTCTTTGAGTTTATGAATTAACGAAGAAAAACTGAAAATAATGGCAATTAAGTATTCATTCGGTTGTAGCCAATAAAAAATCCCTTTATTTCTTTATGTAATGGAAGAGGTAGGCCTAATATAGATATAATTTTAACTATATAATTTTGTTCGCAGGGCTACATGTTGTAATTGCCCCAGAATTATCAAGTATAAAACTCTAAAGTAAAACTACGTGAGCTGGCCTCAGTCTGATCTAATGGTTACAGCCTCGGACTTCCGATCGGCACTGGGGTGGAACTGCTGCTCCCGGCTATCTGACTTAAGTTTTCCAAGGTTATCTTAGTCCCACGAGACAATTACCAGAATGATGGCAACGGCACTAGCCATTACAGTAGCCTTGCCTGTCCAGGAAAGTAGGGGTAGCCAAACTACGTCACGATATTTAAATTTGAATTTATTTATGCCCTTTTGGCATCTGCGACTCAGGTTGGAATATGGTACGGTAGAGAATGGGAACGTTATCGGCCAAGGCCTTAAGGTTCCATTGACGATCTGAAGTCCGCGACCTTACCCCCTGGACTACGGAGGCTGGGTATTCCCCTGACAAGTGACGGGCTTTTAGACCATAGTTACCTGTATGACCCATAAATGTAAATTAAATAAATATTAAAACAAATAATATTACTGTGTGTTTTCCTTACATTATGTACCCTTGAGTTGACAACATACGAGTGCTATATATATATAACTTTGAAAACGAAAAGAATCGGAACATGCGAGAAATGGGCGGTGGCGCAACACTATACTCGAGAGAGACACGTGACGAAGGATGTAGAGCTTAATAGGTACTTCTGTACCATTAGTTCTAATTGCGTTTTCCATCCATACACTGAAAATAATTTTAACAGTAAACTTGTAGACAGCAGGAAAAATACTGTTATCTGAAAGACTACAGATAGGTTGAAATGCTAATGTATTACACTGTGTACTGGTAAATTCAAATACAGCGCAAACGAAACTTTGTTTTCTGTCAATAAAAGCTAGTTTAAACGATTACATTATAAGCACTGAAAAAAAAGTATAAAAATTCTAAACAAGAACTAAGAGCCCAGTGTTTTGAAAGGTGATACGTTACCTATAACGCTACGGCGCCACACATCTCCCAATTTTGTTTCCTTGTCTATAAAAAGCAGAGGTAGAAATTAATAGTTCTATGAATATTACAAAATGGAATATTATTGCTTGTCAATTACAACATTTACAACTTCAGCTAATCATTGTAGATTATTATGTTGTTATTATCTTATTTATTTATTTATGAGGATTCCGGGAAACTACTCACAAGGGAATGTTTTTTGCTCGAACAAAAATTCTTGTGCGAAAATATGTTTTTCCTGAAGAATGTGATAAGCTGAGATCAGAGAGGACGATCATTCATCTGTGAATTGCTATCTTCCTCTTCAAACTGATCAATGACTACTCGAATACTGTATAGTACGAAAGCCTGCAAACATCCTTGTAAGTCGTAAATACGTGAAGGGAGTGAAACAAAATATTGAATAAAACGTGGTTGCTGCGTTTACCTTTATTCGTTAAGGCCCCTCAATATTGGGATTTTACATTCTACAACATGTACGTAAAGTAGTATACATTTGGGAAACCACACAAACTCAGTATTTATCTCAAATCCTTATGGACCCTGCGAAGCATGTTGAGTTCAACAGCGGTGCAGGTATGCTTGAATCCGTTGCTGAAGATGGTGTAGCGCGTTGTTTTTTCTCGATGGTGTAGGCCGTTGACTTTTTCACGATACACTGTCTTGCTAATGAGTCCAAAAATTGAAATCGGAAGGCGTAAAATTGGGTGAACGAAAAAGGTATTTGATAAAAACGGCGCTTGTTTAAAAGTGATAGTGTGTGTCGTCTATGAAATGATTAAAATAATAATAATATTTGTCTACCAAATAGGTATGATGGATAATTGAAGAACCTTAGGATTTTCACACTTTAATATCATCTGACGGCGTGAGCCACAGATGCTTAAAGATATTAAAATAAAGTTCAAATTCAATTTAACATTTTCTGAAAATGGTGTAGGTCGTTGATTTTTTTACGCAATGCACCATATCTTTCAAGTGACCGAGAAATGGGAATCAAAGAGGCTAAATTAGAAGAGCGTTCCCTTTTCCCTTCGGTCACACCATCCATGGGATGGTTACCTTGAATAAGGCCAGGTCCATTTTATTTTCCTACCCTGTCACATCCTGTATTCCGGCCTGTGACGTAGATGAAAGTCATGAGTCAAAAATGGAAATTAAGGCGCATCAGATTGGGTGAACGAGTAACCTCTCAATGGATCGATCATTGTTGAGGTGTTGAGGGCACCGCTGTCTGTTAATTCTGATGGCAATTTTTCTGCTTCTAGCAGCAAGATGGTGCAAATCCCACTACACTGATAAGGTACAAGAGTAGATGTATATAAAATTCCGGGATATTGGAGAAGTCAGTAATGACCTACCGAATCCCCCACTCTTTCACTTGATTTCTATCTTTGGAGCTGTCTGCAAGGCAGTGCGTCGTGAAAAACAACGAACTACACCATATCCAGCAATGGATTCAAGCATACCTGCACCGCTGTTGAACCCAATATGTTTTGCAGGGTCCATAAGGATTTGCGAAAAATACCGAGTTTGTGTATCCTCCCAAATGTATACAACTTTACGCACATATTGTAGAACGTAAAGTTCCAATATTGAGGGGCTCTATCTACTAAACGAGCAAAGGTAGATAAAAACTGACCTTAGATTCGATTTCTTGGAGCAAGCTAGCCAAAAACGACATATCACAAGACACACTTTTCATAACAAATTCTCAAACAAATTCCAAGAACGCAGCTTTCAAGATCACTGCCATGATTCTCATCTCCCGAATCTGGTAATGCAGCGTCCACGTTACTTTATTCAATATTTTGTCTCACTTTCTTCACAAGTTTACGACTTACAAGGTCGTTTCCAGTCTTTGCTACTATACAATATTCGAGTACTCATTGGTCAGTTTGAAGAGGAAGATAGCAATTCACAGTAGAATTATAGCCCTTTCTGATCTCAGCGTATCACATTCTTCAAGAAAAACATCATTTCTCATGTAAATTTATGTGCGAGAAATGGCGCATGCACTGCCAGTAATGTTGATATAAACGAGTTTGGAACACATTTGGTTTGTTTAATGTGACAAATAAGAACGTTAGAAAACAAAGCCGATTCTGAGTTTTAGAACGTATTTGTTACTCTGGTTTTGACGTAGCATGCAAAGGAACGTTTTAATGCGATATTGGCTTATTGTTATTAAACGTTCAGAAGTGATTGTTAAACAGCAATATTGTACTTCCATGTAGATATGATGTTATACATTTTAAGTTCTAACGGTTTCCCTATATGATCAAAACTCAACTCAACTTCAGCTAGCAAGTGTTGTGGCGTGGTTGGTAAGACGTCGAGCTGCTAACTAGCCGACCCGTGTTCAAGTCTTCTTTGTACAGTCACTAACAATAATAAGTGTAGGTTGGAGTTATAAGATATACTTGCTCTTTCATCCAGCAGAATTGTTTCACTGTACGCCTAATAGTTAGATAACCAACATGACAGTACAAATATGCACCACAACATGACATACCAGGATATTCCTCCATGTGGAGGAAGAAAGAATTGATTCGTGTAGAGAACCACGAGATAAATAGGCAGAAATCAAATTATTGTCTTGTTCAAACACACACACAGAGAGAAAGAGAGAAAGAAAGAATGGAAGAAGACGGGGAGCGAAAAAACGATGGAAGAAAACAAGAAAAGAGGGAAAGCAAAATGGCGCAAGACATGGAAATAAATGAACTTTTAACGCTTATGAATACACATTCTTCGTCTCTCTCCCCCCTCTCTCTATCTTTTGTTTTTCTACCTTTATGGGATAAATCTCTTTCAGGAGCGATCGCGAACATCATTTGCAACGCTTAATTCCTTGAAGAAAATAATTTAAAATCCCGGCGTGGAATCGAACAAACGACCTTGAGAATGAGAGTTTGACCACATAACTACACAGACCATAACAAATGTGTTGTTAAATCAGCCATTAAACTCGATACTTTCAGCGAGTTACGCCGTATACACTGATTAATCTTATACTTTAGTGTATACTTTTTGCTAAGATGAATATACCATTTACTTTCGTTTCGTTTATTTATTTCGTTAATTTACCTGTTCCGATGAGATTACTACGTCAAATACTTTTGGTTAACTTGATCGGAAAAAATGTTGAGAAGATGAAAAGAATATAATTACAGGATGTGGATCAGTATATTATTATCATTTCACTATAATAATATTTTTTGTAGAAATGTGCACAATGGATACAGTCAATTTAAGCAGATATTTTGTGTGCAGGTCTTGAGTAATAGGTGATTTGACATATTTTCAAGAGCAAGGGAGAAGTTTGACTTTTCGATATATCCCAGCAAACTATACTGAATAGATTTATAAAGGGTGGAACAAGTAAGACTTGTGTTGGCTCCAGAATCCAAGGGGTACAATGGACAGATGACAAACAGAAAGAAGTAAGAGGTAATCTTTTATATATAACACGAAATATATGTGACACAAAACTGTCATATTTTATGCAAAGAAACCTTAACATATTTCAGGTTCTATCACATAAAGATTGCCTTGAGCGCTTTTACTCGTTAGTGTCACTTGTATCCCTTGGCTTCAGAGTCGACAATTCGACATAAAGAATATTAACTGAATTTGAACTGATATAGAGGCTTTGTAGTTGTGCAAAAGTACAAATTAAATTATATTTGTAATGTAGATTATGGATTTGTATTTTCTGTCCTTCAGAGAATTGAGAGTTAATGTCAACAAGGTTGACATTAAAAGTTTTCGCTGTTTGTTTTAAACCTTCTTGAATTTCCTTTTCTGTTCTAAATTCGTATGCAACTTATTTTTGTTTTTCGTCTTCCTTTCAGTAAAGAGAGATTTCTTCCAAGTGGGTCTCTAAATACACCACTGGTATCCCTTTGGCCAATTTTACATTGCAACTTGTTGGATTTGATATTAACAATGTGAGATTGTCATTTGGAATTTTCATTGTTATTGCTTCTCTTCTATACCGGTTGCGCAATGATTGCAGCAAAGTTACATAATAAAATGCTGTTTCCTTTTTCTGTTTCTACTTTTACAGAAAGAAAAAAGTGACTTTGTTGGAATCGTTATGTCCTTTGTAGTAAATACATTCGCTGTCATTTGCTAACGTGATGAAACTATATTTCTTGATACTACCTCTTTCGATTTCTTCTCATTTGGAATTTGTGGATTTCTAGGATTTTGGAAGAAAGATATTGTGTTATCTTCTAAATTGATCTTTGTATACAATCATTTCAAAAAATCTTGCCCGAAAATGGGATTAAAGTTTCCATTTTACAGTATTCGAAAGTAATGCGAATACACAGTGTTGCGAATTTTAAATTTTACTAAGGCGTTTCAGTGTTAGACGTTTATTAGAAGTTCCTTTAAAATGTGTTACAAATGGTACTAATTTGCTATTCTTTGGTAATTCTTCTTTCGGTCATATAGAAAGGGTTAATCCCGTGTCAATAATGGCTGGCAAATATTGCTCTTCTACCCTGATTTTAATTAGTGATTTATTTTCTTCTGAATGCAAATTAATATTTTCATGTCTTTCACTAAACGTTGTTTGGTTTGTAAATTACTGGTGGATTTTATTTGTATGTTTTCCCTTCCTTCCTTTTCATTTTTTCTTCTGTTCTCGGAGGTGTTTCTTATTCTTGCCCGCGGGGCAAGTTACTCGTTTCCCTGATTCTTTTGTCTCTTTCGGCATTGGCTAGCGCCATGGCCTTTTTAAAAACAGTAGGCGCAAATTGATACTGTGTCGCTGTTCTTTTTATTATTGCCATTGTTATTTTGATATTGGCTTTTTGCTTTCTTTTATTTTGATAATTTTGTTGATACTTCCCCTTTCTTTGTAGTTCATTTTTGTGTTGAATTTTGTGCTACCAACAGAGATGAGTCTGCCGTTTGACTTAGTAATTTTGAAAATATCATCTTGATTGTTATTCTTGTGTTGCAGCGCTTGACTAGTCATAGGTCTGACTAGCCATAGGTATGACTATCCCATAGCAAATATTGCACAGGTAAAGGTGCCCATTGATACCTAGCAGATGAACATAAATTACGTGTATTTGAAAATAAGGTTTTGAGAAAGATATATGGTCCGAAACGGGACGAGATGACTGGAGAGTGGAGGAGACTGCATAATGAAGAACTCCACGGACTGTACGATTCACCAGATGTTGTAAAAATAATGAAATCGAGACGACTAAGATGGGCAGGGCATGTAGCTCGGATGGGGGAAAAACGAAGATTATATTCAATCCTGGTTGGAAGGCCCGATGGAAAGAGGCCATTGGGAAGACCGAGACGTCGTTGGGAGGACAATATTAGAAGAGATCTTCGAGAAGTAGGTGTTCGTGATGAAAACTGGCTTGATACTGCCCAGGATAGAATCCAATGGCGAACGTTTGTTACTGCGGCGATGAACTTGCGAGTTCCATAAGCCATAGAGTTAGTTAGTTAGTTAAAGGTGCCCACTTCCACAACAAAGTGGACTGGGAAAGGTTCCTATCCCATAGCAGATAGGAGAGGCTTTAGGTTGATCACTCCCACAGCAGAATGATATCTTCTTCAGAGCTACGGGCCCTTTTATATCCGTCCTGTGGCACCTTTGTGCTGATATTGCGGGGGTGGTGACGTTCCTGGCACGTGACACTCTTGTCTTCGGTTATCGTCTTCTACTTGTTTGTGTATTTACCACAGACACGTGTTTGTAGTACTATGAGCACGTGCAAAAGGCACTTCACAATCGCACTACTACAATATGGAAAGGAAACGAAAATGTAATGAATATTCGCACCATATTTGCTATAGATTTATTAATAACTACCTAGTTTAATATTTTAAGTACAACGAGAATTTATGTTACAGAAGATGTTAGAATGGTTTTCTTTGGAAACTGTAATAGCACATCGAAGTTAGAACTACATAGTTAGGGTTGGAAATAAACTAATTTTTCTCCTTGTAATATAGTGAAAAATAAATACTCTGGAGCAGAGCTGAAACCGTGTCACTTTTGGTGACCCGGCCTGACCCAAACGTAGGTGACTCAGTTACCCGGTCCGAAACATCATCCGATTGTCCCAGCCTGGGAAACAATTAACTGGGAATTTCGGCATCGTGTTTTTCGTACTCTGGGGGTAATATCTCCGGTTCTGGCCACCTCTAAAAAAAATTGTTGAAACGCAAGGAAATAATTAAAAACTATGTTTTGTCCTCTGGGTTACCGGGTCTAAATCGGATTACCAGGTCCGAAGCCTAAACCCAGTGACCCGGTCCAAAACGTGACCCGAATGACCTGTTTAAACTCAACTCTACACTCATAAGCTCGATGAACGCAAAACGGAAGAAGTATACAAATGAGTTACATTAACACCAAAGACCATTAAATCCCACTGAGACATCAGAAACGAGCGCTCACTGCTTGGTGTTACAGAACTCGTAAAAGTTCTAACTGAAATACGATTAAAAGGAAGGTTATTGATGTCCTAACGAACTGCTTAATTGTATAAGAAAATAATTCGTACCGACAAGAATATATAACAGTTACTAGAAACAAATTAGCTCAGTTCTGTTAGATCCTTTTTTTAGTGTAGGTGCACTGAAAAAGGAACACGGACACTTTAAATGGGTCAACCAGGGATGGAAAGAGTCACTGAAAACGTAACCCAAAACCCACTGACCCACCGTGGTCCACTACCCACGATCCATGCTTAAAACATGTCGCACTTTCCCCACAATCCAGTGTCCTACTCCCTGTTTGGTGGGTTGCGCCATACCTTTGATAAATTTTACTGGCACAGGAACAACTTTCAAAATGTAGGTCCAGGGCATGTTTAATGGTCTCCTTATGTGACGAGGGTGGGGATCATTTATTCGTACCGTGGAATAATACTTTTACACAATAAAACGGAACTCAAGCGTGATATTATGCGTTCACAAATTTGTATATTACTTCGATACCGTAGTGAATATGGTCCAGGATAAGATGGGTCATGCAGAGGGGCGGGTCACATAAGGTTAAGCCACGACCTACTGATAAATGTTTATAACGTGACCCACTGATGAACTCCACATTTTGTGGCAACTTTGGATCAATTCTATAGTTTTCCACTTCTTATTACTATTTGAAAATATTTTATACACATCTCAAGAAAACTTCGAGTGTTTCAATAAATGGTGATATAGCCTAGAAAAGAAGGAAAATTACAAGAACGGAGTAAAAAGCCGGGTGGTCTCAATCATAGCTTTTTCTTAAACCAACCGAGCCAAGCAGGAAATTTGTCACTT
>JAGDQP010043779.1:0-16114 GCA_022664845.1 Lepisma saccharinum | reverse complement strand
TATGAGAAATATTTTTGTCATTTACCTGGTGATATAGAGCCGCCTCATTCATACCTGTTTGTTCCTGTGTCTCTGATGTCTGATTTTATGTCTTGGTCCAAAGTGGGGGGTTCAGATGCCGTGTTTTCACTAGATATCACAACACTAGGGGCGAAGAAAAGACCACCATTTCGTAGACGCTGCGGAGGCAGTGACGGAAAAGTACGAAAGGATGGCTGGTAAGGTACATCAAGATCCCTACGCTTGTAGCTACCACTATCTGTAGAAGAAGCACCATGGCCTTCACTGCGAGGTACACTTTTTTCGGTACATTCATGACTCAAATTACATCACAAACATTGACGAGATTGGTCTGGATAAGTGACCGACACTTTATAACCACCAATTGACATTGTAACAGGCGTGATGCTCTTCCCTGTTACTTTGTATATATATTTCAACTATCTATGTATTTTTTTTAAATTTTTATATTGCTTTTTATTGTAAATAAGTGTATAAATTGTGTGTATTAATTGGTAAGATCTGGCCAGATCAAATATATTTAGTGTTATGATGAATAATTAAGTGTATGTCTATGTTATGTAATCAATGTGTACTGCAATCCATGTATTTTTATCTGTATTTCTCATGTAATTATTTTGTATAATCTTTCTCATGTGACATACAGAGGATTTTCTTTAGTTTTAGCAGCTCAAAAACGAAATATTTTGGACGATTCTGTGTACGAAAGCAGCTGAAATCTGGTGCTAGCTGCAGAAGGGGAGCTTTCCTCCAATCAGGGTTTCTCTTTTAAACTTCTGAGACCCACTTGCGTAAGCAGCCATTGTATTTGGCTTGGGTGGTCGTCACCTATATAAGCAAGCTGCCTGCGCCAACTGACGACTGTTTAACCTCGTCAGACCTACCACTTTCTTTGATGCAGCATCCAGCAGCTATGTCCAGCTTGGTAAGCCTTATAGTTCCTACCAGGGACTCCTATTTTTATCTTTTCATTTGAGAGAGCAAAGTAACTTCGTAAAGTACACAGAATTCGTCAAACTCTCTATTCCGACCTATCCGAATAGCCAAACATACACATTTTTTAAATTAATATGATGCTTTGTTTTACAGGGGAATTCAGAGTCCCGAGACGCTCTGTATTCTGATTTTCGATAAGGCTACGGATCTTTGAATCTGGACCCCTTGGAGGAGAAGGAAAAGTTTTGCGCTTTCCGCCAGTGCTTTTGAATTAATTTTTATCTCATGGGAGAGATTGTAACAGCAGTTGCATTGCAAAGTCTGTGTGTTTCTCTTAAGAGGCGCAGCAAGTAATTGAGTTAAATTCAAGTTTATTTGTCTTGCCGAAATATTACTGTCTCTGCGACAGCGGGCATGCGAATCTATAACTCACTGTCTCTACGACAGATCCTCCCAAGTGTATATTTCATGTGTGTTTTAAAATCCCTATTCCTGTATCTGTGTGTGTATGTAAATTATGGCTAGGCTATCCCGAGATGTCACAGTTTGCAGGAGGACATCTCTCAGAGAGATTCCCTCTAGAGTAAGTGTCTATCCTTGCTATGCGCGGGAAGACAGCTATTGATTGCTTTTTTATTTAATCTCTTTAAGAAACTTTGTAAGAGCCAATCTACTTGTTATTTAAATTTCTGATTAGCTAAAGCGGTCCCATTAGAGTGACCAGTGCATCTGAGCGCAAGGCTGAGTTTTCTTTGAAGTGCAGCCGACTTGAGAGGAGGGAACTTAATAGGCCGTTATTTAAATTCAAGTGAAGTCTGAAAGCGCGACCTTTTGTCCCCGAGTGTCTTATTGGCTCTGACTTGAGATGTTATAATTTTTTACTTCCTTAGAGAGACATCTGCGTGTGTGGTCTGAAGTGTGTGACTCCCTGAGAAGTTAACATTAGAGTATCTCTTTTTGTACATATTAGAGCAAACGGGGGGAAGAAATTAGTCACCACCATCATCGCCATTAGAGGAAACAGTCAAAAGAATCAGTATTTTTCAGTAAACAGTGTTGTCCAAGATAAATCTCCTTGTGTAATTTCTGTCAAATCCTGTCTGCAAAAGGTTCGGGGAGACGTATCACGTTCTCTCGATTTGTCGCAAGGAATTTTTGGTGTGGCATTCTATTCTTCCTGAACGTTAGGTTTAAAAGGCTTTATATTTTAAATGTTATGTATTTTCTCTTTCCCTCGTGGAAGAGTGGCGCATCCGGGCAACTAAGTATTTTCTTTTTGTTATTATATTTCTTTGTGAACCACACCCGTTACGATACCTTTACGGTAACCTTGCAACAACATATGTATTGGAATATCTTGGCCTAAGTTTTTGATTGTAACGATTCGACGGCCTGAATGTCCTGGAAAAGGATAAGAGCAGGGAAACAATGATTGTTGAACACCCAAGACTTCCCCACAAATTGTCAACGCATCATGCATATATGTGTCCTCTACTTCTTGAGGAAGCGGTTGAACGCTATATGTTTCAGTTGATTGTATACAATTCTATTGGAATATCAAAGGAATTTTCACCATCTATGTATTGGACCAAACCGTTATGTTTTTCAAGGATTTGTTCTGCTAGTTGCAAAGATCGTAATTTTAAAAGTACACAATGTGTGTACGCGTGCAAATTTATAGCAATAACGTCCTAAGTCTGGAGTTGGAACAAATCTCTTAACCAAATATGGATTTCGAGGACTTCTTAGGATAATTGTGAAAATCCAGTTTCAAAGTTTTTTTTTCTGATGATACGCTGTGTTGAAGCATTTATTATGGTATATCACTTGCTATCACTTGATAACGAAAACTGTAATGAGAAAGAAAAGTGAAAAATAAAACAAGTTCACACTGTGTCCACTTGATGATAACTCTCACTTGACTGCTACATAAAGCCTCCCGTCTACCACTCGGCATTTGAACTAAGGCTCACAGCACAGCGAAGCAAACACTACCGTTCGTATACTAAGCAGCACACCAACTGACCATTGATCCACCGCGACCTATATTGTAATGCATGAAATTGTATAAAGATTTCTCATTTTAAAAATATACGCCTCTAAGAGAATGCTTTGTCTTTTCTTCAGAAGAGGAAAGCTGGGTCATTGAAGTGAAAGGTCTATTTGACAAATGAGACCACTAAACGATCTCAAGAGAACATTGATTTAAAAAAATATAAAAAAAACTTATCCTATGAATATATGAAATATTAAGATTAATTAAATTTTTAAAAAGTTGCATTTACCTGAGGAAATGAGGTGATTATTTGAATATGAACTCAATTCAGTTTTGAATGTTTTAGGCATAGACTCGAATAGGGTAGGAAAACGAATGTAAAAGGTAGTTAGTTAGGAGGGCCTAGTTTCTACGTAGCATCCTGGTATTTGCCTCGTGTCACTAAGGGAAAAAAACTGGAAAATAATTAGTTTTTCGTTGCTTGTGAACATCCTAACAAAACTGGTCAAAAATGTCTCTTCATATTTATTCCACATGGAAATAACGATTCCCTTCTCTATAACGAAACGGCCAAATTGCTAAGACGAATTTGATGCTGTGTTGTCCGAAGATTTTACCCGTTTTAATACTCAAAAACTTTTTCAACTCTCGCTGTAGTTATCAGAAATGTGAAAATGCGGTAATTAACATACAATTTCCATCCCTGCTCTGATCTGACTGAACTTGGCACAGCTCAGTTGAAACGTTTCTTCCACAACACACACACTCTCTCTCTCTCACACACACACACACACACACACACTCTCACTCATTCACTCTTTCTCTCTCTCTCTCTCTCTCTCTCTCACACGCTCTTCCTCTCTCTATTTCCCAGAAAAAAGAGAGAAACTGTGTGTGTGTGTGTGTGAATGATCCAACTCCCTTGCAATCGTAGCTCTCTTCACAAATGCATCATAGTCTACCATTTCTTAAATCGAATCTTTCCTCTATATTACTCTTGCGCGTCCCACACGCGAATAAGGTGGGTATTTAAAGAGTACAGCATTTTATCCGGACTACCAGAGGAAAATAAGAAGATCTGCTTCAGGGTTGGAAACTGCACCTAAAAATTGTAATTTTCCAAATATTTTATGTACGGAATTTTTTCACTTTCACTCGTGTAGATTACAATATTTCTTCACAGGCTTAGACTTCGGTGCTAGCCCACAGCACACTCCACTGGGGCAATTCCAGCTCAAATCGCTCAAATTTCAACAACAAAAATATCACCCTGATTTGACCGATTTTCTTTCCGCAAGTAATATGGTCTAAGTTCTCTTTTGTGCTCCTTTTTATTCCAGAGATATATGATGTCAAAGAAAGGTCGAGCACCATGACATCTCCCATTTGTGACTGACGTTTTAAATCGCAGAGTTCCATAAACACATGCACAATTTATGTTATTATCCAAATGACGTGAAATTTTGGCAGGAATATCTCAAAGACATACACCTTCCTTCTACAACTTCAGAAGATGTATTCTGTGACCAGGTTTGATTACAGGGTTTGCTCAATATACGAAAAATTTAAAAAAAAAATATTGCATCTCGCATTGATTAAACGTTAAAATGATGTTGGCAATAAATGACAGTAATAAAATTGCACCTGAGACATAAGAGTATACTAGAGGTTCAGAGTGACAGTCCAGTTTCAGCATTGTTCCAATATTCCTTCTTTATTTAAAAATATATATCTTTAAAATACTTTAAAAAAATGTGCGTAATACGTCATAGTAGAACAATAATTAGTTTAGTGGTGTTGATAAACAATAAAAGTACAAAAATATAGTTCCTATAACAAGAAACGATTGTACAGATTCATTGCTAAAGGTTTCTAATATTGTAAATGTTTTAATAGTCAAAACCTAATGCAAATATACAGGGTGGTCCAACGAAAAGTTTCCATCTCACTTATTTCGTTCTCTGGTGGTTTGTTTGAAAAATCCCGAAATACGTCAACTTTAGTTTTTACGAAGACGAATTACTGTGACAAATTTAATGATGCAGCCCCAATCTCTGGGGCCTAGTGGCAAAACTTTCAATTTTGTTAAATGGCAACATGGGGCAAGTGTCATCATTTGAAAGCTCCTTTCATTCTATTTGTAAAAAAAATGTTATTATTTTTGGAATTTCATCCAATACCTTGGGAGAAATCGCATTTGAAATATATCCTAATTCTACATTGGAAATTCTCAAAAGATGTATACATTGCCCTATTAAACGTTATGAATACCCTTAACTACCCATTATAAAGGGGAAGAGACATCAAACAAGCTTCGTTGTTATCGTCATAAAGCGCGTAACCCCATTAGCCACGATCTAGTGGCAAAACCTTCATTTTCTGTAAATAGCAACATGGGCCAACTGATACATCATTTGAAATCTCCTATAAATTTATTTACAAGAATACTATATAATTAGAAATGCAATAAATAATTTGCGTGTTATCAAGTTTTGCATTCTGTGATTGATAGAGAGAACCTCGAACCTTTGATTTGGTAAATTAAAATTTAACTAACCGGTGTTAAACTTCTAGAATCTGATAGTTCAAAACTCGCTAACACGCAAATTATCCATTACATTTCCAAATTAATGTAAATAAATTCATAGGAGCTTCCAAATAATGTATCAGTTGACTCGTGTTGCTATTTACGAAAAATGAAGATTAATGGGGCCTAGATCGCGGTTAATGGGGTTATACGCTTCACGTCGATAACAACGAAGCTTGCTGATGTCTCTTCTCCTTTATAATGGGTAGTTAAGGGTAATCATCACTTTCAACAGCCTCTCAACAGAAATTTAATTAACTGAAAGATTAGTGTTGTCGTAAAAACTGTTTATGTTCTGTTAATGTCGCATGTTTAAACATATTCTCACGAGTAAGGTAGCGTTTTCACGTACGCGTTAGTCAAATGCTTCGTATGCGATTTGTGTGACTACTCAGTAGAAATACGTAATCAGGAATTTCTATTGTCTACTCAGTCAAATCGCAAGGGAAGTATATGTGTAGCGCGTACATCAAAAGGCTGCCTAGTGTTGACTACAGAGTAATGACGAGATATTGTATTCTTCACGCTACGTAGATACATAGTAAAAATAGCTGCGTTAATTCAACACAATGTGGTGTTCCATCGTGACTACCACTTTTTGTGTTAAATCAACACAACACACGGTGTTGATTTCGGTACTGGGGGAAAATTACAGCTGCAGCAAGATTTGAACAAGGATTGTTGAGTTAGAAGTCCAGTATCTTACCGTCTGTGCTAAATCGCCGACAAGACTACAAACTAGATTCAAACAGTAAAGAGGATAGAAAAAGTTGCTGAACTCCAAACACAAACAAAGTTACTCTCACGACTTATGCCATGATTTAACACTTTTCAGTTTATCAATTAGGGATTAAAAATCCAATTAATTGAGAATATGTTCCATTTCTATGCAGCATTTGACGTGTTGTTACGATAAGAAAGCCATAATCTGGTCAAGTGTTTGGCTGTCGCCATTTTAATCGTTTCCTTTCATAGAAACGGAACACTGTCAGTGAATGGGAATTCTGGTCCCCAAGTGACAAATAGAAAGATATTAAACAATGGAATAAGTCCTGCAAGTAAACTTAGTTTGCTTCGGGGGTTCAGCAACATATACCGGTATTTCATCCCCTAATCTATAATCTTAATCCCCCATTTTTAATCTATAATGCAGTCGTTGAATTCTAATGTTGTTCAATAAATATCGTTTGCATCTAGCGTTTTCTCTATCTGACAATTAAGCCAAGTCTGTAAGACGCTCAACTTCTAACTGAACAACTCATGTTCAAATCTCGCTGCAGTCGTAATCTTTTTTCTCCCAGTACCGAAATCAACACCGTGTGTTATGTTGATTTAACACACAAAAAGTGGTAGTCATGCTAGGGCACCGCATTGTGTTGAATTAACCGAGCTATTTTTTTTACTGTTTACGGTAACACCAAAACTCAAGAAATACTTTAATAACAACAATTAATTTCTTTGCAGAAGTTAAGCAGTTTTCTTTCAAATAACGTAAATGTGTACATCGTAAAACATCAACTTTCAGATCGTTGACGATGTAAATGTCATACAGAGAAATGGAGTCTTTTATATACACTTCTGACACAGAAGTTCATAGCCAAAATCCAAACGTGGCCACAATGAATAACTATAAAGCCTAGTAGAAAGAACAATTTTGAATCTAGTTCATAGCAGATACTACATAAATGATTGCATTTCATATAAAACGTTATTACTTTGATGATATGGACAAAAATATTTATTGGTTACAATCCGTAGGTTATAAGTAAGGACTGCAAGGAATCTCTTACTGTTATTGGAACGAATTTGTCAACCTTGTTCTAGGAGACATGAACCAATTTTGCCTTTATCTTCCTTTCTAGATAATAACTTTTAAAAACACTCTGGCATTGTGTACATATTCACCATGAACGCAATAATCCCTTTTCAATTTGAGTTCCTTTTTCCATGACGGGGTTTAAAAGCAAAGAATAGAAGTTGTAACGTCACTCGCCTCCTACGAAATGCCAACATTCAGGTACGGTACATATATGATGACCTCCTCAACTGTTTATATAAACTCAATCTTTCGGAATTTATTGATAACTCTATATAAATTTTAAGGTAAACTTTTTTTCGCTGTACGGAATATCTATTTGTCTTATTCACATATATTGAGCAAAATTAAATGATAAACCATATGATCATAACTAAAGACTTTTAAAAGATCAATAAATCATATACCATAGACTTTAAAACAATATACAAAATCTCTTTGGAGAACCATCTAGTTTTTATGTAATGTGTATTTCTATGAACCTATATAAAGAGCGCAAGCTGTTTGTAGTAGTTAGATATTCTGCTGAAAATTACCGAAGTGGAAGGAGCTCCAAATAAAGGTGTTAAAGAGAACCTTGCATTGCTTTATTTACCTGTCTTCAGGTAGGAGGCGACCACATATACACATACACTGTAGTGAGTATTTATGTGTACCCCCGGGTTGGTCATGGTCAGTCTTCTCTCTGGTCCTAATAATCTTATCTTGCCTTTCAGGTTAAACCCAAATCCTACGCCCATATCCGGAGCAAAGAATATAGACACCGCCTCATTAGTGATATATCTCATATAGAGTAATACCAGATGTATTCGGGGAAGGACGTTTCAAAGTGCCATTTGAAAAAAAAAACTAAATTATTGTTCACGCTTTAATTCAAAATATGCGTATGTTGTGCCACGTATTTCGTACTTCATATAATAAAAGATGAACTCAATTTTCAATTATTTAAATGTCAGTAGCATCTCTTTGGTTTGGTCTCATTCACATTTACTCAATCTCGTGTATTGTTGTTATACTTTATGCAGTGCAGTACCAAGGGATTGACACCATACAAAATGTTTTGTTACCATCTTATATCAAGAATGAAACAATTGATAAATAAGAAATTGTGTCATTATTGTATCTATTCACCCTATATAAATTGATTACACGAAAGTTATGTTGGAGGGAAAAGTAAACACATGCATTTACTGTAAGTAATTTCAAAAATGTTTTATTATAAAAGATTACAAAATATGAAATACATATATAATTAAATAAAAAACAGTAAATTCCCGGTTTTTGTAATGTATGTGTAAAATGCTTCAGATTCTTATATTAACTTTGGTTCAGTTATGAGTGTTTCTTTCTTATTTGATTACTGTCATACAATCTACGTTTAATCCACTTTCACTGTATTCGTATAGTCCTTGCCTTGTTCAAAATTTCGAAAAAATGCACTCTTTTATTACAGTGTCTAGTTAATACGAATTTCTTTATTTTAGTTAAAACATGAACTGAAAAATATAAATTTGGCGGAAATAGATCTCCACATATCAAAAAATCCAACTAGAAGTTTCTAACGTCCACTAACAAGCAAACTTACTGATGTGGCCGAAAAAACTTACGATTTTTTTTTCTTCAGTTGTGTTTAGAACGTCAAAGTATGTGCCCATGCAAATTTTGGCAAACTCGAGCCCAATTACTTAGAGAGAGATCGATGATATAAAAGTCAGATCCTTGTTTCTGGAGAGTGATAGAAAAGTGTGGAAATTCCCTTATATCTTTAAGTTGCTGAAAGAAATGGAAAGTAAATACACAGTAATGGATACTGGGTGGAAGGTGCTACCTGTTGTAGGGTTTGTTTATAATAGCCGCCATATTGAATCTCGATTCATTTTCTTAAATGAGAAGGAGATTGTGTAACACGTCATTCTGGGCTAGAATTTCACGGAAAATACGATTTTGATGTCAGTTTTGCTGTAAGTATATTATTATGAGACTAAACGGTATGAGACACTCGTCTGGGCTAATGATGTAATAATAGCCTGAAAATACCCATTTCTTTCTCAAATAACTGAAGAAATGAAACCCAAATGTTTACAAATCCATATCGATATGGCCCTGTAGCCTGGAACAATTTGTGTGAGTTTGAGTTTCAGTTCCTTTGTTACTTCAAAACGAAATGAGTGTTTTCAGATTATTGCTTCTTTACCCTAGACTAGTGTCATATAACCTCAGAACAATACTTTTCTCTCACAACGGCAAGATTAACATCAGAATCCTATTTCTCGTGAAATTATAGCCCAGAATGATATGCTACACAACCCCCGTCCCATTTAAGAAAATCAATCGAGATTCAATATAGCGGACTTCAAGATGGCGTCCATGATAAACGAACCTCCAGCAGGTAGCGCCTTCCACCCAGTATTCACTACTGTGTATTTGCTTTTAATTTCTTTCAGCAATTTAAGCATATAAGGGAATTTCCACACTTTTCTATCACTCTCCAGAAACAAGCATCGATATCTCCCAAAGTAATTGCGTTCGAGTTGTCAAAATTTGTATGGACACATACTTTGACATTCTAAATATAACGGAAAAAGAAAAATCGTTAAGTTTTCGATTACAATCTTCAGAAAGTATTAATTAAGACATGTTAATAACACAGGTCAACAGGGGTTGGATAACATGGATGGAAGTAGGTGTTTCATATTGTATATTTTGACGCTGAATTCAGATATGCATGTGAAAATTTTCCACCACGTACCATTTTTCTGTTATTTTGTCTTAACATGTATCAAGCTGCAGTGTAGGCCAAGCAGATGAAAATGGACGTACCTAGAAAAAATACAGGAGTTTAGAAAATTGGCAGTATGACACAGTTCCATGTACTGAGTAATATACTAAATTTGCAACCTTGGTGTGCTACTGCTCGCCCCGCCATACTGAAAAATGGCGCATAAAATAGTTTTTCTTTTTGTAAATATCTCGCTTCAACAACATTTTAGAGCAAAGTGTCTTATTACAAAAAATAATCTTTGTTAAATTCTCTACAAGAAAGGTTATTTCCATATTTATTTTCGAAGATGCTTCGTTTAGACGCTAGACGTGCTTGAAATTACGATTTTACGTTTACATAATTGGACATAGTTCGGTCAACAGTACACCAATCAGGAAACAAATACATACATTCCCTAGGTAACATGCTAGGTTAACAACAAACAATAAAATTGTGGATCTTTCCGCGGAAATACTGTTTTAAAAATTACCTTGACCAAAACTGAGTTGTCTGGAAGTTCGTATCCAAAAGCTTTATAGAAAGCCAAACATTCTACGTCTGAAATACTTGATATACAAAAACAATTATAATTTCGGAACTATAAAAGATACTGCTTTCAAACTTTCAGCGTTTATAACAAATACTTGAGGGTATACATATCTATAGCTACCATCAAGTGTAAAGTTTTTATACATGAACATATGCCATTACAACGTATAAGTATGAAACAAAAAAAAAAGTAAAAGTTATTGTAACACAAAAATGTTACGTGGTGGGTGCTTTTCTAGCTCACGTTTGAAATTAGTGGCGCAAATTTAGTAAAAAAAAAAAAACACACACAAAAAAAAAACGGTGATTGTTATCCATGTTACCAAAAAAAAGTTTAAATTTGTTGCCCTATGTAATTTGAACAACAACTATACATTTTCTTTTTATCAGAGCATTGTTAAAATATTCAATTAGTACGGAAGAAGGAGTGTGTTTCCTTGCAGCATATCAAAGCTGTAATAAAAGCTGGAATTAAGTTTCGTACGTTCCTTATTATCATGAACTAGTTTACCTAATGGTAACAGCTGATCCCATTAAAGGTGCTGTACTATACTACCAAATCTTAATTCTATAAATTGCACATAAAAATGTAAGACCTAATGGTTTCATTTGCAGGCATATCTCAATACGTCAGGTTTGCCAATGTATAAAAAGAAGTCATAACAAAGCAATATTCACTCATTATTAACTTTAGATACAAACACATGAATCTTTTAGATAACAAAAGCTCTTGGTAGGGGGAGGAGTATGTTCTGTATTAATTTGATACAATGGACATGGAGAAAGGTATTTTTCTAAAGTATTAAAAATAGTAAACTAAAGAAATGTTTTAAATCCCATCTTCTTAATACGTTTGTGATTGGCACTAATATATTTCGATTTGGGTAATCAAATACGAAGATATTAAATAAAATTACTCAAAACAGTTAATATTATTTAAAAAAATACTCAAACACTTCATTAACCTGTTTTTTTTAAACATGTTCATAATTGTTCTTGAGTTTGTAACCGGGAATTTACTGTATTTATTAAGAAATAAATCATAGCCTTCTTTCAAGTACAAAAGTGACAAACTGTATAAAAAAAATTACGACACATTGTTATGTTGGATATTACAAAATATTTAACATATTTTAGGGGAAGTACTTCGTTAATATGATATTAGTCAGCCTAAAATAAGTTTGTCTTACATGTCGTGTTCTCTAGTTTAATAGAGTATGTTTGTATACATACGCACTATAATATGTCAGATATATTTATTTTATCAGGTAATGTTAAATCTTAGGATTTGTATTAAGTAATCTTAAGCTCTGAAATATGTACTGGGTATTCTTGAATAGATATTACTAGATAATCTAATTGAAGATTGACCAGGTAATAAAAGTACCCAATTTCTAGAAAAGTTTTCTTAATAAACCATACGTGAATGGCTTTTGTAACAGACCCAACAATCTTATAAACTGGTTGTCCTTTGTTCAAGCATTTGTAAGAATAGGTCTTACTATTAATTATTTTGATAATTCTCAAATGATTTATATTTCGTACGGCGGGCTTTATGAATTTGCATACAGTACAAAAGCATTATTTTGTGCGTCTGTGATATACAGTGAAAGTTATTGTTATATGATGATTTTTAATTTTCATAATTACAGTAAATAGTATTTTCTTAATGTATATAAGTTGCTTTGAGAATATATTACAATACTCGAATATATTACCTCGTGATTTTTGCATCATCATAGCCTCCCCTCTGAATTTATAAGCAAGGAGACTTTAAGTAATGCTGCTCAAATGAGTAGATTCAGCGAACTTCTTTCGAAAAACACACTATAGGCTAAGAACACTTTCTGATTTCCTTATATTTGTATTATTCATCATATTTTAGTTTGTTCATCAATCTCTAGTGTACTATACGGTTCAAAAGTCATAGTATGCCCGTTAGCAATTTTTATCCTGAAACTTATACGACCTGGGAACACTCACAATTATAATGGGTTGCATATATTTAGGCATTAATAAATTATAGAAAATTCAACAAAGGATAACAGAATAAGATTTTTAGCTTAGTTAACTTTCAAGCAAGAAGGAAACCACGCTATAAGATCGAAATGTTTGGTGTCGGAAAACATTCGTTAGAATTTCCTTCCAAATTTTTAGAAATGTATTACGATACCTTTGAGTACTTGAAATTTGAATTCAAGATCACCAATTATCTTCTTCATTGCTTTTATGCATTATGTTTCAATTAATAGCATACCCTATCAATATACAGGGTGCACATTGAAAAATTTTGTACCTCATATCGAGAGAAGAGCAAGTTGATTTGCAGAAATGTCGAAATATTAGTATTTCGCAGTCAGAACTGCCTAAGTGCGGTGAGATATCTTCAAAAATGTCTTAGTTTTTTGACAAATAATGAGGTCAGATATGTGAACTTAGCACATTCCAACTACAGTTGCACCTAAAAATTGTATCTAAGCGAAGTTTATAATAAAAGAGCTGGGTGCGAAAAGTGGATTTCTCCAGCTTTTCACACTTTTCAGGAGATAGAAAAAAACGCAATTAAAAATTCATCTGTACCAATAAGAACAAGTGGATTTCTCCATAACGAGCCATACGGCCACGGGCCTTGGGGTTAAGGTGAGGATTCCCCTTCTTGTAGCAATGCAAAGAACAATTTTTAGTGCATATTTCTATCGAAAAGTGAAAATTTACAACAACATTAAAAGAAAAGTAGAGAAATTTCCTTTTTGCACCAAGCTCTTCAGTTAAACAATGCAGGTTAGATGGGATTTTTATGCTTTCTACTACGTAATGTCAGTTATGTCACAACAAAATTCTTTCGCGAGTAATCCTCTTTTTCCTGCAAACATCATTCATAAAGTTCGCTGAAATATAATCATTGGGTGCAACTTTCATTCTAAAATGGAAAAGAATGTAAGTAGCATAAACGAAATTTTACAGGAGAAAGGGAAAACCGAAGGTCTCTCCGCCTTAACACATAATTATATCTTCCGTCGGAATTTTGTACTATTTGCAATGGATAGGAACTTCTAGATTTCACAGGTTTTCAGTCTAGGCAATTAGAACATTTTAACATTGAAAACGGGATTTTCGAATTTGTGGCACTTACATCGTTTTCCACTTCCAGTCTTCATTTGCTGTTTGTAGAGATATTACGTCATTTGTGATGATGTTGCGTTGCTTTAAGGTACCTCTAGATTGAAAACTACGCATGATTCAACATTTCTTCAAAATGAACTTTTCTCTCATTTCGATCTGAGGATTTCACCCTTCAATTTATAACCATCAGTTTCTAAACACCCTATATTTTTCTCTTTACGAGGCAGAAGAATAAACAGTCAATAAAACTGCATCCACATCTACTACATAATTTGCTGAAACTTACACAGAAAGTTGATTCATTTTAGTTTCATTGAATTTCCAAAAAGGAAATTATTTTTGTATCATTCGGAAAGATATTACGATCATTACTTCTCTTTTTTTGTATCTAAAAAGTTTTGACCCATCAAATTTTCAAATAATTATATCAAAGTTCAAAAATAAGCTTAACATTTCTCGTTTTTTAAGATACAATTATGACCTCCATATCGAATAATCATATATTGTTCAAATACCGTCAAATATGCAACAGAAATCTCAATCACAAAACTTTGCCTAACCAAAAACGGTGAATAATTACACTAAAATTGATTCTGATGAGCTGAAAATTAGATAAACAATAGTCACAGAACTATTCATAATACTGGTGAATTGAGATTATTTGAAGAAAATCATAACACATACATATTTAATTGAAAATGAAGACCAATGTACAAAACTCAAAAAACAATTATTCTTAAGCTAACTGCACTTAAATTAAATGTAAATTATATAAGATTATTAACTCTATTGTTTAGTAAGATTTAGATATACAGTAGGATCTCAATTATCCATCTCTCTATTAACCGATACCCCAGTTTTAAGATTTCATTTTTCTGTGTGTTCTGTAAGTAAATTCACCTTGAATTAGCAATAACATTGATCCAATTTTTAGAACAAAAAGATGACACTTCATTTCCAAATATTCTTGACCTTAGAAGAATTAGGATAAACATTAAGAACAAAAGAACCTAAAATATATGTTTCAGGTTTGTATAAGGTATGTATGCTAAAAAATATTGTTCGGATTATCCGTGTTTTTCGATCAACCGTCCCCTCCATTCCAACGGATAATCCTGATGCTACAGCAGTACAACTAGAACAGGTTCTACTCATCGCGCGAAATATTTGAATTTTCTACCTCACTCAAATCTATGGCTTTCTAAAAATTTCTTTATGTAAACAATTTTCTTTAAAATTAAGTACACCATTCTTATTTGAGGATTTGTGCATTTGAGTAGTTTTATAAAAAGTGACTGTTATTATCTTAAATACTATAATATGAGTCCATATCTGTAATACTACAATTTGAGGTTGCTTATATACTATTTTAATAAGATTTTTAAAGATAAATTTCAGTACCCTTATCGTTTTCAGTTCTCACTTTCACAGCTAATTGTATTCAATATTTTTGAAGAGTTAAGTTCCTCTGGTAATTATACGAGGAGCCTATCGAAAGTAATGCCTGTTGATCATTATATTGGAAAGTATTAATCCAAATTTAATTCCTTTCTAGCAGCGTATAGCGTGACTGTTCGTACATGTTTTCACTAATTTTCGTTTTTGTAGGTTTTGCTTAACCATGGATGTGAAGCATAAGCAAAGGGTTACCATCGAGTTCTTGACAGCAGAGGGATGTACTGCTCCCCAAATCCATGAAAGGCTGAACTGAAATGGGTTTATGGTGAGTAGGCAATTGACGTGATTAGTGTTCGAAGACGAGTCAACAAGTTTAAGGGGGGGGGGGGGGGGAAACAAGGGTGGAAAAAAAAAACTCGAACTCTACAGCTGTAAAAGAGGGAAACAAAAAAGTGAATGACTTGATTAGAGCGGATCGTTGTCTCACTGTCGTAGAGATGTCATCGGAACTGTGATGTGGTAGCAATGCTGTCCAGACAATGATCAAAGAACTGGGATACCGAAAGGTGTGTGCAAAATGGGTTATTCATCAATTAGCAACTATTGCCAACATGGGGTGGACAGTGGTTCCCCCTACAGACCCATCAGGTTCATTTGTTCATTGCAATGAAGGCAAACCTCCGAGGACAGCACTTCGACGATACCGTTGAAATGAAAGACGTGATCGAAACCTGGGTGAGGAAATGTCCAAAATCATTTTTTCCAAATTAGCTTCAACAAGGGATTGAACGGTGGCGGAAATGTATCGCCGCTGAGAGAGACTATCGAGTAACACAAGCTTGTAGCTGAACAGTTACAATACAAATGTGATTAATTTTATTTATTTATTTTTTACTATTATTACAGAAGTTTTAACCTAACAGGCAT
>JAGDQP010043777.1:0-11438 GCA_022664845.1 Lepisma saccharinum | reverse complement strand
AATTACATGCAACAGAATACTGCAGCATGAAAAAGTAAAATGTTTTTCATATTTCCAGACAATGTTTTATAATAAGAAAGCTATGAAATGCAAAAACAAGCAAGGATACTTTGTACAAAGTTTCTAAAAATCTATACTTAGAAATGCAATTGTAAACAATAACACAATCTACAAATATAACAGAACAAAAACTTGTTAACAATGATTTGTATGGAAACGCTTTCTCATTTTAGGTTACGTTATTATATTGAACGAAGAATCAAGCGATTGAGTGAAATTTTTCTTCCAACACTAAGTGTTAATGCAATATTGATTCCCCATACCACTATACTCTCGTATGTTACCTACTAGAGTATAGTGGGATGGGGAATCAGTGTTGCATCAACATTCGGAAAGTGGGGACAAAAATGTGACCTTGCAAAAACAGATTGTAAGCACAATACAAGAATTTTCATGAATTGCATATTCTTCACATTTGGAAATACAGCATGTTCATTTTATAGTCATTAAACTTCTTGTGTCGTATCGTGATTTTGAAAATAAAAACACCTTATGCATTCAGCAGTCCTCATTACTGCCTTTGTTTCATCATGGCCAAGACTGCATTTGTATGAGGTAATGAGCACTGTTGGTACTGAGCGTCCCTTGTATAGGCGATACTGATAGTATTATATATGTTAGACGACATGATGAACCATCAAGACGACATGATGAACCATCACCTACCTATAGGTGATTATCTTGGTCAACTAAAAATGAGATTCCTCGAGGCTGGTAAGTGCAAATGGTTATTGGATTAGTGCCAAAGCATTAGTTATCAGCTAGAAGAAGTAGCTACAGGTAAAATTGAACATGTCATTAAAATTCGAGGAATCACCTTGAATCAGCGAACGTGTAGTGACAAGTTTTCAACGTATGTATGATTTAGTGACACAAAAGTATGAAAGTAAACAAATCCTTACTCCAAATCATATTCTTAGAAACTCAGATTATCGTGTCGTGTGTAAAGCACAAAGACATGCTGTCGTTCAGCATCACAAGCGTCTCAGATTGAATCCAACTACTACTGAAAATTAACAGTTCCATACGGGTTTCGTAGTAGATAAACAAAAAATAAATTGTAACTTTGAAATAGCCTTGAGTTGTGTACTTGGAACTGTGGAGACACGTGTGAACATCGCTCCCGGGAAGACGTCAATTTTCCTGGGAGAAACTAGGATTTCTGGACGCGTGAGTAGCAAACGTTGAGGAACTAGAAACAAAGTTTCAGTTGTGCACTATTTTTATTTTAGAAGTTAACATTTTTCTTTGGCAATGTATATAATTATGGTGCATATAATTAACAGCCCCATCATCAAAACAAACTTATTGTGTTTTCGGTGACCTTAAACTTTGGGAAAAAAGGTTTCCTAACAATACAAAATTAATTCAAGCCAACCTTTTGAGGCTTTTTGCTAGGCGAAGTGTTGGCCAATGGAGTCGTGCGGTGATCGGTAGTGTGCAGTGGAAAATACAGCCTAAGTACACTGTATGAGACTAACATAAGGTCTAGGTGGACCACTTCTACCCTCTCCTTTTTGGTAAAGGGTACGAGTTAGATAAGAATAGACAGCACCAGTCTTTCGGGCGGGCCTTGAAGCATAAAGGGCCCAATTCTCGTAAAATTCGGACTTTAAAGAAAGGTGCTATAGGCTATTTAGTGGTCTTTCTGTACCAGGAGATCATGAGATAGAAGGTATTCTGATACTTGTCGGACTAGGAATTTTCGCATCTTAAAAACAATTAATTAATAGCTTCCGAACTGAAAGCTATTAAGGAACGTTTAAGTGTTCACCGGTTCTTAAGTGGTTTGGTAAAACAGTTAAACAAACGATTAGATAGCTGTAAACTGAAGAAATTTCTCCAAGTGTAGAAGAGGGAGCATGATGGGCTCATATCTCCGGGACCGCTGGTGATGGGACCATGAAACTTTGGCAGAGCAATGACCTCATTTATGAGGGGTGTTGACCCATCTCACCCCCACATCATCTTATTCACCTTACCCAAAATCTTGACATTTTAAAAAATAAAAAAAAATAACTTTTATCAAAACTCATCATATTTCCCCCCTTTCCTTCCTCCCATTCCCTTAACTCATTGTGTTTCAACAAAGAAAAATACATTTTCAGTTTTCATCATTTATCAAATTTCATTATTTTTCATTATCACAACTCTTTCATCCCCTCCTACTCTCTTCACTCATTTCATCATGTTTTCATAAAGAATATATATAAAAAAAGTCTTCTTTTTAATTTTTCACCCACAATTCACCATCATAATCATTGTTTGAGATGTCAAAGATTTTTCCCTTTTTTCTCTCGCGGGTGTTGTGGGACCTGATGGGCGATCTTGGGGATACAACTGTTCGGTTACACTTGGGGCAAGTGGTCGCGTGCGTGGAAACTGTCGGCTAAGTAGGCGAACTCGTTCGGGTAGGCGAGCATTCTGTATATGGTCGGGACCTTGCGAGATGTCGGATAAAGACAAGATAGTGGTGAAGAAGAAAACATATAGTCAGTATAATCTGACTGAGGAGACTTTGAGACAAGAACAAGTTAGGAAGGAGGACCTGGAAGTAGAGGAAAGGAAGATTGAAGCAGAAAGGAGACCAAGAGAAGAAACGAAGAGTGTAGGAACTCCATTGAGAACACCACCGGGAAGAGCAGCGGGGTTAAGCATCTCATTGGATAGAGGCTTAAAAATAACTTCATAACTTCACCAGCTGAGGAGCAACATGAAAGTAAAGAAAATAAGAGTAGCAAAGATGATAAAGGAGATTGTGATGATATCACCATTGACGATGACTTAGAGGAGAAGCAAGACAAGTTATTGGTACAATATGCCAGATCAATTGAGAAGATTGATAGAATGCTAAGCAAGCTAAAAGTTGGGAAGGAGCTAATAAGGAAAATAAAATTGAAGTTAGTAAAATATCTGATGGGGATCACGACACTGGAAGGAAGATTGGCAGAGCAACAGGATGCGAAGGAAACACTTAAGGAAGTAATAAGACATGAAAAATCTGTACACGAGGAGGAAAGCAAAAAATGGGAATCTGATTGTGTCAAATCAGTAGCGATAAATAAATAGAGATCACATTGTTGGCCAAATTAGAACTATTAGAAGAAACAATAAGGTAAGACAAATTGACGAACACAAGGAAGAACATATAAAGAAAGACAGCTAGAGTGCAAGGTATTCTGGAGCGAACTGAAACCAAGAACAATTATCTCAAAGAATAAATTAAGGACAAAGTAATAATAAGACTGAAAGCAGCAAATGCCGAATATCAGGCTAAGTCAGAATATGAGAGCAAGATTAGTGCTTATCTTAGTAAGAAGGTAGAAGATTTGAATGATAGATTGGTTGAATTGCTTAGGTATGAACAGACGGAATGAACGTTCTGTAGAATCAGAACAGACTGATAAGCAAATCACAACACAGCAACCAACTTTTGCGGATGCAGTCAAGAAAGCAACAATGTCAGAGACAACTAAAATAGAAGAAATTAGAGAAAGACAAACCATCGATATATGACAAACCAAATGCTTGACAAACACTAGCCCAACCTAGGAGCAATTGGGTTGGCGCGATAAATCCCGAAATACGTGCTAAAATTTTTGCAGACAAGAAAACAATGATTGTGCAGGCGGATTCCAGAGAGGATATAAACAAAATCATCAATAAAAGTGGAACAAAGGAGAAATTTCAAATCGAAGAAAGGAAGAAAGAAGAATCAACTTCTAATCATAGACAACGTTGACTCGGAATTAACCAACGAAGAAGTTGTTAGGAAAGTCATAAATAGAAGCAGATTAGGAAGGATTAGCAGAGGTCACTTTGAAGGAAACCAAGGTAAAATTTAAGACAGGTCCTAAAGGTAACCGGGTCTGTCATGTGGTGTTGGAAGCTTCACCCGAGATCAGAAAGGTCTTAATCGATAGACCCAGGATATATATCAATTATACTGGGTATTCCATCAAGGATTGTCTCTCAGTAACAAGTTCAGGTGAAGTGATCTTGGTCATATTACGAGATGTTGCGATGACCCGGAGCTATGCTCCCACTGTGGAAGTAAAGGCCATAAAAAGGATATGTCCTGATAAAAACCAACCAAGAAAGTGCATACCGTGCTTACTAAAGAAAAAAGACATCAAAGAAACAGACCCAAAGGAATGCGCAACGTATGAGAGCCTACTTGCGAGGGATATTAGTAAGACTATGTCTGAAAGCTTGATAATATGACCAAATATGAGGCCTTATGGGTGAAAGCGATAACCTGGATGGACAAAGAAGAGGATAGAAAACAATTTTGAAACTAAGAACATTGAGAACTCGCTAACCATCACGGAGGGCACTCTCGATATTGAGAAATCAAAACAAATAATAATGCACTTCATAAACCCAAAATTGGTAACATTTTCTGGGGGTTTGGTTGGCCAAGTAGTTGTTGAGTCACACAATAGTTTCAACGTCGATCAAGTGAATGAACTTCAAATCAAAAAAAGCAATGGAAAAGAACTAACACGATATTCTACACGAAGAACAAATTCGGTTGTAAATTTATTCATATAGAGTCATCTAAAGAAGAATTTCTAGGATATTTGGAGATTACATTAGAGCACTTTCAACAGATGAAATTAAATAAGATAGAAATAAATATTCCTGCAATAGGAATGGGTCTCTAAAAGCACGAATCAGAGAAAGTACTAGCGGGATTCAAAGATTATAATAAATGTAAAGATAATAAAATAATATTCAAAATGTTTATAAATGATAAAGTTTTGTATGAGGAAATAATAATAAGCGAGGTAAGTATGTTTCGTATTTTTATGATCCGAGAAACCAAAAGACAGAAACAAGGATTCTAGATCAAACAGAAGATATTCCCTCAGATGAGACGGTAGAATGGTAATTAATATCTCAGAAACGGAGACTGAAGATGTTGAGGAGGAGGAACCTCATCGCCGGGAGATAGTGGAAGGTCAAGTCACCTTCACAACTACGAACTGACCGACAACGTTTGATAGACTTCAGAAACAGAAGAAATAATTTAATCCAAGAGAACTCTCCATAAAGCAGATTAAAAAAAAACTGGAACGCATATTCGCAAAAAAAAAAAAAAAAAAAAAGTGGAGTAGCAGGTTTTCAACGTTGCTTCTAGGAGAGAAAACATTAGAAACACAATTACCATCTGATGAAGATGGCGAAGATGAACATCAGGAAAATATAGTAAAGGAAGAAGAGGCGTGAGAGTCAGCATTTAAAAGAAAAGGAAGCAGAAGAAAACAAACTGGAAAAAGATGATTATGCGCGTGCTGGTACGAGTGGATCTGGGGAAAAACAAAAGAAATCAAACTGGTCATACACAATAGAGGGAAATCGATATAAGTTAGCAATACTTGAAGATCCGCAGGTCCTGACCATCGCCCTCAGACATATTGTGCGAAGAATCCACGGCAACGAAGATGGGATTACTTTTCCCATACCGGATGCGGTGGACCGTATCTTTTTAAAAAGGCACAATTAACCAACCGAACTGGGACTTTTGTTGGAACTCGTTGATGAAGTCTTCGAAGGTAGCGACGAAGACCAACCTAGATGAGGTATATAATGTCTTTGTGAGGGCGCATGGCAGGGTGCTGATGGACCCAAGGGATTCCTGGCCGCGCTGCTATGTGCATACCAAGTATCTAAATATACAATAGTATGCGGCCTGAGTAGTGCTCTGTGCTGCAAATAAATGCACAAGGTTCAGACTGGTTGGAATGAAACTGATGAAACTAGCTGAGGAATGAAAAACGGATACCATATGTATTCAGGAACCTTACACTTTGAAAGGTAGATTAATAAATATTCCAATAACGGCGCAAATTGATAATTGCAGTTTTTGGATTTTCGCCCGTTATAACAAACTTAATAGAAACTATCAAATTATTGAAATTTCACAATTTACTGATGAATTTACGGCTTGTCCTGAATTATTAACAGGATTCGGAAAATTTATCTTAATTAGTATGTACTGCCAGTTCAGATTTGAGATCGCCAGTTTTATTAACAAATTAGAATGAATAATAAATATATAGTCGAATCAAAATATAATCATAACAATTGATTCAAATGCGAAGTCGTCATTATGGTTCAGTAACATTAGAAATGGCAGAGGCAGGAGAGGAGAGCAGATGGAAGATTTAATTTTCCAAAGTGGAACAATTGCGCACAGCCATCGCTGAAGGTTTCAACAACTAGGTTCGACTACAGTCGTCATGTCTTTATAGAGTGTAATGACCAATCATAATGTGTCTCATTTCAGTTGTGTAATTTATGTAGCCAATAAAATTACAGCAAAAATGTTTTAAAGCGAATGTGGACAACCCAAATACCATAACAGTTCGATGAATTACGTACTTTAGTTCCTTTGAGTTCATAGTGATATCTTTCCTTAGATGGTTTCAACAAACATTTTACCTAGCACAAGTGTTAATTATTAATGCATCCAAGTTTGAAACACATCCCATCATTAAATGACTATTCCACATGCCGTAAGTGTACTATTTTACTGATCTTTGATCTAAAATATCATACCCGTTCAATATTATTAAATTATTCAAAGTTTGTAATATTTATATCTTTAAATGTTATTACGCGTCATTGTCCTCTTTGTTCAAATGTCCGTTCCCAGCTTCATGTTAGTTTCATTTGTAGGGTCGATATTAGACTCTTGTAGCATTTTTATATGTACAAGTGTCTTGTACATAAGTTTGTTTTTCCCTATATCTCGATTTCACGTCATATTTAAAAAAGTTTTTAATTATTTGCTCTTAATAATTTAATGTAACTCAAGCTCGTTCAGTGACATTTCATTGTGTCCAGCATTCATTAAAGTTTGCAGATTTGAGTTACTTAATAATACTTCAAGCTTTTTAGTTCAGCAGGGTTTTTAATTCCTTTGTACAGTTCTCTCTTCTTTCAAAATCAATCCATACATATTTCTAATAATATTTGAAAGTATTTACCATCCGTAGTTCTATAATGCGTCACCAATTTGCTTTTCTTATTCTAGTGAGCTTATTATTTCAATTTCATCTGCAATCAATTATCAGCACAACACATTACGCGCAACCATGTTTCTCAGCACAAAAATATGTTCAGGGATGTCTTTTCGGCGCAAAATTATGTCCCGGGATGCACTACCGCCTCGCAATTATGTTCCGGAATGGCGTCCCGGTGCATTGTTATGTGCCGGTATGAAGTGTGGGCGTCAAAATCATTCGAAAAAACAAATTACTAGGCCTAATTCCACTCTTCACATATGTATCAGCATTAGTCAAATGTTTCAATACCAGCGCACACTATAATCCTCTGTAACCATCACCGCTATACCACAACCTCATTACATTCAAAGCATATTGATTCCTTCATCAATCATACATTACCTTAGCATCTTTAAAACGTATTCACAAAAAATCGTTACTTCAATTCAGGTCTATGCTTATACACAGTTTTATCCAATTTACCCACGCTTTCGGAAGCCTGTCAGTACAATTTCCGTCAATATCATATTTAGTCAAATAAGATCAATTTTTGTCTCAATCAAACAGGATCCCTGACCAATGTTTAATTATACAATTTTACTAGCAATACAATGTACCTAGATCTTCTAATAATGAAAACTACTTATAGTTTCTTATATTTATGTCAATTAGATAATTCTTAATCAAAAATAACAATTGCATTTCTTATTGTTTTTTAAATTATTCATTTGTTTTTAACCTTTACTACCAGCGACTTCTTTGTCTACGTGTTGTGTTTTCCACTTTACTTTCTTTTTCATGATTAAAATTCACTTTTTCCATCTGGGGCTATAGGAGACTGTTCTTATCAAGGAGTGTGGTCTCAGCAAAAGGAGGTAGGAAAAGAAAAGTTTTTCATTTTTTCGTACAAACAAGGGGTCGTGAAATTCGTCCCTAATTTTTGTGTGCATATGTGCCTGGAGGCGTGGTAGCAGTTAATACCCGTAGTAGAAATCTGCGATCATGCTACTCACCATGGCGACACTGCAATTTATAGTCATGCCACAATCGTTGCCTTTGCCAAGGTTTAGTTCGAAAGATAAGATTATAGTCCAATTTTAGGCGCTTTGATGATTATGCTTTAGCCTACAACCTGTCAGAAGAAAAGCAAAAGAAGCTTTTGCCAACCACGATTTTAGTTCGTTCTCGTGAACATGTACAAACTTGCATAGACCTCAATGATTAGATTATGCTTCATTCAAAAACAAATTTAGTCAGTTTTCGTAAGTGTAGTGAAAAAGTGAACATATGTGTAAAATTACATGATCATATAGAAAGAAGGAATTAGAGTGTGATGGACATTCTGGATGTGCATTCTCTTATTTTAAGGAGTGATACCGACAACCCGGAATAAAGGCAATTAGTCTCATTATTGAAGGTCTGCTTCCCGCGTATATGACTCATGCGCTGACACACACACACGAAACGGTAAATGATTTGATAGAGGAAATAGTTTCTGTAGAACATGCTCGTATTAAAGTACACAATGGTACACGTAAGCGCGAAAGTACACAAACGTAAGTGAATTTTCTGTCACGGAATCATTGCCAAAAATTTAACGTGGAAAGGATGAATTTACAGCCTTTACAGGCTCGTGTTCAGAAGTTGGAATTAGGAAATCGTAAGCCAAATTACAAGAGACAGGGTGCTCCAAATAATGCAGCGTTTTACAAAGTACATTTTCCAAGATCAGGCAATCCGAACAATTTCCCTCACCAAAATCAGATTTTCTAACTAAAATTCTAGTCAAAATGTAGCTTACAGGTATGACAAACCAAGAAATATGTTAGTCCATATGACCCGAGTTTAGAGAGACAAAATACGTATTCATCACGTCCACAGAGGTATAATAAGTGTAAACCGAACTATCGTGGTAATCAATACAATAGATCAAAATTCGGGCAGTTCACACGTGAAAATCTCGCCACTTTTCAGTCTCATCCACAAAATTCCGCCACTTTTTCTTCGCTCCGCCCACAAACTGTCCCAATTTCCGATGGGCGGACAAATAGACGTTGTTTTAACGGTCAGTCTCGAGGAAACGCAAACTTTAGGCGTAATCGTCGGCCACAAAGTCGTGTTAACAATAATTCAATATTTCAAGTAAACCATGTAGAGTGTGACTGTTCACACTGTGTAATTGTAGGAGAACAGTAAAACTTTGTCAGGGCTTTTTACTGTTCATATTCTAGAAAATCTTGCAAACCGTATACAAAGACCCTCAAGGTAGTGCCACAAGTTGCGATAGCTATTGATAATGGGGAAAAGTACATGCTGTAACAGATACGGGATCAGAAGTATTTCTAATCCTCAGTGATTTAATTAAACACAAAAGGATATTATGTATAGAGACGCACAAGTTAGAGGCTTAACTGGGAGTGTAATAGATTAAAATTGGTATGTCGAAATCAAAGTTTGCTGGGAATTTTTTTAAAAACAAATTTTATCTTGTTGACAATTTTTAATAAATGTTTTGATTGGTTCAGATGTTTTGTGCTCAAAATTGTATTCTTGGTTACCAGAAAAACAGTTAACGTTACAACATTATGGCAGGGTGCATCCAAATTTTGGTACACAAAATGAAATTAAAATTTGTACTCTTTCTAAATTAGCAGCTTCTGACGTGGAACATAATGTGGAGTTATACTATTTTGACACCAAAGAAAATTTATTTTCGTCCGCGTAGCAAAACAATAATTCCACTTAAATTAATGTACCAAAAGACAGGTTTTGAAAACGTACTCTAACCTGACATGTCTCTGATTCAAAAATATAACATATTGGCGCCGAGAGCGTTAATGTCTGATAATGTTTTATAAATCATAAATCCAAATACGGAAAAAGTAATATTTCCAAAGAATACGTTTCTTGGTATGGCAGAGCAAGCAGCCGTTTTTCCGTCACAAACCTATGGCCCGCAAGATGAAAACTGTTTATCTCAGGAAGAACTTAAGTTCTTACAGGAAGATAGACAGCTGTTTGATTATTCAAAAATCAAAATAGGGAAATGTGTACCAGAAGAATCGGAAAGGAATTTTACAGCTATGCTATCAGTATGCAGACACTTATGTGGTCTGACAAGAGAGTCGGAAAAGTGAAGGGATACAAGCAGTGCATATTATTTGAAGGACCCGGTTTGCTTCCGTGTAAAACAGTACCTAGTGCCCTTTTCAATGCAAGAGTGAGAAATCACATCAACTTGTTATTGAACCAGTGCTTAATAACACGTTCATAATCGTGCTGGAATAACCGTGATTTTTACGCTAAAAGCTAACAGCCTACGGTCATCACGGATTTTAGATTGCTGAATAGGCATATTTCGTATGTATTGTGCTCTTTAGAACCGCTTGGGAACGTCTTAAACCATTTAGCTGGGAGAGTATATTATGCGAAATTCGACGTCGCATCCGCATTTCACTGCGTGCAGCTTACAGAAGATTGCCAGGACTTGGTTCAGGATTCCAATAGGAAAGTATACGCGCATGCCCTTAGGTTTGTCCTCTATTCCAGGGATGTTCAATGCGATCATAACTACTGCTTTATCGAGCGTATATAGCCAAAATGTCGCGAGCTATTTATATCACATATTTAGTGTAAATGATCCATATGAAATGCCAAAAAATTTAGACTTTTCCAAAGAATGAGGAACACAGGTCTCAAATTTTCATTTCCAAAATTAGAAATACTAGAAAAACAGATCGTAGCTTGGTCATTTAATTAGTGAGAAGGGAATCGCATTGTTTCCAGAGACAATAGGTGCCATTCAAAATTTTCAACTCCCTAAAACAACGAAAATGCTCAAATCATTTTTCAGTTTAACCTCGTATGTACGATGTTACTGCAAGAACTACTCCGAATTAGCCTATCCGTTATACCAATTCGCAATATGGCTAAATTTATATGGCTCCCACAGCATACAGAGAGAGTATTTCAATAAGTTGAAACAAGAACTTTTGTCTACTAAAATTCTAAAACCATAACGAAAAAGATTATATACGGTTACTTGTTGACGCTAGAACCGATAGAGCTGGAGCTGCTCTTGAGGCTTGTAATATTAATGACAATCCGGATATTGTATTGTAGGTGTATTGTATTGCAGATGGTACGCAACTTGGCCCGAACTGAGAACCATGCTGTTCATTCATTAGAAAATTTTATTGTAGTTTAAAAGGTGATATTAGTTTCAACAAGAATTGTATTCTGTAATCCAGACAGAAATATGCAGACAATTATCAGGTTTCACTGAGAGCGCGGAATGTTAGTTATTTGAACCTTGGCGGAGCAAAGTACAATTCCACGCAGCTATTTAAAGGTTATCTTGGATAA
>JAGDQP010043776.1:0-16116 GCA_022664845.1 Lepisma saccharinum | reverse complement strand
CTGCACCAGAACACACGCGCTCCCACCAGCAAACAACCAGAATTTCGTCTTAATCGTATGAACTGAAAGTGGGCATTTAAATTTAGATTTCTTTTAAATTAATTTGTTGTTAATTTGTTGCTCGATGAAACGCACAGGACCCAATATTTAATTAATTAATTTTGATTTTTAGGAGAGAATGGAGATCTAAATTATGTTTGATAGTATTCTTTGGTTTAATCGCTCTTGTGATATCTAAACAGTAGAGGATTCCTTTCATAGTTAATTAATATTTAATTAATAATCTAAATAGAATTTAAATTCTATTGAGTGAATTTTATTATATAAAATTGCCTATAAAGGAATGAGTGATTTAATGGGAACAAAGGCATAACTATATGCAATATCGCTTAAAAACTATTTGAATATTGTTTAATATTCTTAGTTCACTAAAAATTCTTTCTATTTGGAAGGTGTTTGGAAGGGCAATAATGTCTCCTTGTAGATTAACAATGTTGAGAGATTAAGTAGTTTGATGGGTCCCCAAAGACATATAATTAGATTATATAAAAGTTATGAAACATCCAACAAGTTTTCTTTGTTTTTAGTTGTTATCATCAGTTTGTGAGTTTATTTCGGAGTCATCCTCCGGCACAGGGTCATCATAGTTGTTCTTCATTTTCCTTGTGAATGGTTCCTTGCCCACAAATATATGGCCGTCCACAGATTTCAAAATGTTGAGATGACATTGAAGTAATTCTTCTGAGGCAGGATTCATAATTGAAGACAATTGTTGTGGTGTTTTTTCCGGGAAGACCAGGATGAGCACTGAAGTAACCCATTTTACCATTCTGGAAGTATGTTCTTGCAAGACATTAGCTATATTAACTGATTTTTGTAAATTTTCTTCATTTGTTGGGATATCTCCTGAAGCTGAGTTGGTTTGATTCTTCTTTATTTCTAATGAATTTTGATTGTCCCGATAGATTTTTATGGGGGGGTTCGGAAAAGGTTTCTTTGGCCTCTTCGGGCAGGTAGAGCTTCCGATACGGTGGCCCTCAAAACGGCATGTGACACAATAGTTAATATTTGGCGTTATTGTGCAAAAATAACTGGAATGTGGATCCCCACATTTAAAACAGACTAAGGCATTGTTACACGGTTGTGTGGCATGGTATTGGTAACACCTCCTGCATAGCAATGGTCTGGCATTTGAACGTGAAGCTTCCACTCTGTATCTGTTAAATCCGATTGTTATTCCGTTAGTTATTAATGTGCTGACCAGTGTTAGATCCTTGGTGAACAGTCTGATCAATGGAAGGGGTTCCTTTTACCGACGCCATTCGTAAAACCAACTGGCGTTCTTTCTTTACAGTTACACCCACGCGTCATACAAGTAGCCAATCAGAATTAAGCTACGTCACAACAAATTGAAATAGTAGTCAGAGCAATATACAGGGAGTAGACAACCTCGGTAGCCATATTGGTGTAAAACAATATATTTAGAAATATAAATATGCTACACACTACATAATGTATTTAACTATGCTGCACCAAATGGATTATGACTGCTCTGACTTCTTGAGTCAGATGAAGCCTTTCCTTGCCAACCTCAGGTAAAGTCAAAGAACTTAAATCTCTGCACTGTGCTATTTGCCTTCAAGCTGACAGCACAATAAAATATTATCTGACTTTTTTTAATATGAAAGAGAAATGGAAAAAAATTCTTGCGAAGAATTCTTGACATTTTCCCATTACAATAGAAAGAAAAGCAGTTGATCTGCACACTTTTGAAATATAATGGCTACCCTGTTAAAACATTTATCAATTGAAAACAAATCAAATTTGAGAAAAATTTCAATCGAGTTTCGACTAAATTTTATTCAATTTTGAGCAAAATGACATTACACAGAAGTTTTCTCAATTTGGAGTTACACTACTCGTAAATGAAAAAGTTGATTCAAAAATGCCTAAATTTGGAACTACTTTTAAAAACTGGGAAGGCATATATTCAAAAGTGATCAGACACATACTCAGATTTTTGAGAAAGTTAATTATTCAAAATGTTGCTCGCGAGCTAAAATACGAGGAAGTATTTATTCAAACCCGAGAAAAAACATACGCATTCCAACATTTGAAAAGCTACTGACTCGATGTTGTTAAGAGCCAAAGAAATGAAATAATATGTGTTAAAAATTGAGCAAAACATGCTCAAAAGTTTGAATAATGCATTAAAAATTGTGAAGCACGCCGAGAGTGGAACGGTCACGCGGCTAGCAAGCTAAAGCGTTGTCCACTACTCCAACCATGCCACAGCAAATGAACACTTTGTTATCATCTTTCTCCTTCCCGTATTTCAGCACCATAGTAAGTCATGTAACCTGGTGGATTGAGTTTTGACGACGATCCAGTTTAGTATAAAACACTGAGCAAGCAATGTGTCAAAACTTGAGAAAACATGATGACACGTTACACGTTACCGACAACAATAAAACGAAAATCTAATTTTACAGTTTCAAATACGCATGTATTGAAACCTTCCTGCTCTTACATTTTCATTGTTAATGAGGTGATGTTAGGGCTAAAAAAAATAGTTTAATGATTCGGTATTCCTTAGATATTATGTTTAATTAAATACCCCATAATTAATTAAATTAAAAGCTAAAATAACAGTAAACATCACGATGTTTACCACTTTCAAGGCAACAGTTTGGATACTCGGTTCCGACAGAAAACATAGTTCTTCTTGTTCTGTGGAACTTCATTGCATTTACTTATTGCATTTCCTTATGACTTATACAGATTAATAAACTAGGTCTATAAATGTTAGTTTATTATCTCGTGAGCTTATAGCATATTCTTGAATATGTGTAATTTGAATATGTACATATTCTCAATTTCAAGAAACCTTCCTTTCTTAGTTTCTGAAAACCTCTGTAATGTTTGGTATTCTTATTTCCTTAAACCCCTTCAGATTCAAGAGCACAAAACACCGCAGAAAGAATGTTGCACATACAGAGAGGCACAAAGTTGGTAAAAGCCCATGCATGCCATTTGGATACAAATCCACTATATATCCAATTATATTTTCCATTGAATAATGTGAGTTGCTTCTGTAGAATATTCTCCTTCTTAACTTTAAAGAAATAGAAGGAAAAGTCAGTATAAATTTTCAAGTGGCCTAAGCCCGGCATGAGATTGACCGACCACAGTAATCGTAAGATTTAATTATTTTCCCCAACTGAAGCACTTTCATTATAGTCAGCGATGATCATAAAATAGCAGTCGTGAGAAAGAAAAGAACACACTTTCTTACCTGATTCTTTGTTTGACATCTAATAGGAATCTGAAGTAACCTGGACATCCTTTATATTTATATGGAGAGCTTTCCTTGAAGTTATTTCTAAACTATAGGTCAAATATCATACTCTTTTGAATTTATTTGCCCTATACTTTATTATAAGGAAACTGAGCACAAAGAAATGAGGTAAAACATTTTGAGTTTAATGCAGGCTATTGTTTTTAATCATTTTGAGCAAATCAAATAGTTACATTGAAAAATAAACATAAAATCTGATTCTATAGATCGAATAATAAAGAAGAAACTTATATGGTATTTACTTTTCATTCAATAAACTTTGATTTAACTTCTGTTTTTCACTCATAAAATAGAAAACAAAATATGCCATTTTGAAAACAAATAACGTATTCTTTTCCAGTAAGATTTTCCTCTAATATCTTATGCTGCATAGAAACTTCGATGTATAGCTTAAGTAAAAGGATTTGTCTACGCAAGTGAAGCATTGGGAAACTTTATTCCCTATTTCCATAAAAATTATGAGAGAAAGCACTTCCCAAATGAATTCTGCTAACTTAATTCTTCCGGAAGTTTTTTTTAACCTTTCAACTAGGTTATTACAATTCCCTCTACAGTAATACGTACACAATACGTGGAACACTTTCCTACAACTACTACTGTGCTAGACAAAAGAAATGAGTGACTGACTTAGAAAGATTCCCATTTCACACTTTTCACTGCACCGAACTCGTGTAGCAAAAGCACTGACATTACCAAGCTTTCCAAATGCTTCTTCACCATAATAATTATACACTTTCATAAACCAATAAAACACTTAACTCAGAGAATATAGAAAGCACTTCTTCGTACAGAAATACCTCCCTACTAGGAGCCATTCGATTAACTTTTTACCTACTATGATTAGGATTTCTCTTTTACACATTTCACTTTTCCGTATTGAAACAAACACATATGCTTTTCCACCTCTTTGATTCTATATAAGAATATATTGACTTCACAACGTGAATTTCACGTAATTTTCTAATCCTTTGTTTGACTTTAAGATTAGACCAATACAGTAATTTTATAACGACCATCACTGTCTAAATTCCGACATACAACTCGCGCCACGCCATTACATATCAACCAACGCGCACAACCAGGATCGCGTGTTCAGTTTCAAACAATTAGAAATGACTTCCTTCAGAGAAATTCAAAGTTAAGACTGACTCATAGAAAAGGAATATACATTGTAAAGCCGCCATTTTCGGGCATCGAGCACTTTTCCAAATATAACTAAATTTGATTGCACGTTACATATCTATTCTCAAAATTCAATTTTTGAGAAAATTTCTCTTCACTTTGGAGTAAACCTTGTTCGAATTCTTTTTGAACACCAAAACTTTATTCGTTTTGAGATAACCTTTTTTAACAGTGTGGGTCTGGGGAAATAGTTTTAATAGATACTATATAAATGTAAATAGTATATATATATATATATATATATATATATATATTTATACTATGAAGCGTTTAATTGATATGTAATTTTCCTCAACTTCCTGCTAGACCATGTATGAAGTTTGTTCCAACATTTCCAACTTTGTACTTTTCGTTTTTGTCACACTGAATGCACTGTGAAGATAAGCATAAAAGTTTCAATTCTTGAAACTTTGGTACTATGATACGCCAGAAAATGCAGTTTTTCTTTTTCGATTTTGGTGAAGACCTGCTATGCTGTTTCGCCACTTGATTAAGAACTTTGATTTAATTTCCAAAGTTGATATTGGCATCTTGAAAATATTATCTTACGAGAACATTACTTAAGGATTACAGTTTTAATCAGTTTTGCTTATTAACTATAGAGTGAAGCTCGATCACAAAGGTTTGATTAGATCCACACTTAATCTGGGGAACAAATTTAGGAAATACTTATATACTTCTTCTGTCAAGAGCACAAGCAGTAAAGCATACGACATATACCAGTAAGGTGTCTACTTTAGTTCCATATTCTAGCTAATTTTCTGATTTTCCAACACTCTTAAAGAAAATAAATATTTAAAACATAGAGAGAGAGAGATTATTGAGAAAGGAAAGGACATGTAAAGGAACTGAGGATCTTTACAACACTGTGAGTGGACACTGGAGTGCACAGAGTGTAGGTACATTTCCCATGACAGCACATTACAGAATCACTACATTTCTTAGTATCTTGTAGTACAAAAGGGAAGATAATGGCAAAAAAAAAGCTACGTTTTCCAAGGTAGATAGAATCAATGTGAATTCTTACATAGTCAAATATCAACTCATTATCTAGTTAATATTAGTAGTCACTAAGTTTATTGTCCCGTGCATATTTAGAGAAGCGTTATTTTCTGCAATAGTTTAAGAAAAATCAATACGTATTCACATTTTACTTGGTGCACTTATGATCTAACGCTAATTTTTTTTTCTCCCCTCAAAGAAACGAAAAAAAGAACTGAATAGAAATGATTGCTGACTTAGCTGCAGAGCTTAATTCTATTACAGAAATTCGACGATTTGCCCGAAAATAAGAGAACTTCCATTGGATCTATGAAATAAATGCTCACTCGGACTGATCCTATTTTACAAGCATGGGAGATACGCGAGAACAATTGTTCTTGATAGCAAGGCTTAGTACGGAGAGTGAATAGCAGATTTGTGCTTAGCTATTGAAATGAAATCTTGCATTTCTGTTCGGTTGAATTATGAACTTTCAAAAAAAAAAAAGTCTGTAATCTTTGTGAGAGACCAAAATTCCTGAAAGAGGCAATAGCAGCAGAAGCTCTATTAATCTGTCCTATTGTCAGTGTTCCACATATTGATTATACTCTTCATGAATGTTACACTATACACATGGCACAAACTTACATTTTAACGATTATTCAAATATGTTTCAAAATAGATATGCCTTGGAATAAATTTTTTTCCTGCTCATTCGAGAAATGAATTTAGATTCGGTCTATCACTTCAGGTTTCGGGATAAATTTAGTTTATATTTTGTACAATTGAAAACTCTTATTACTTTTACGTATTTTATATTTCTGTGGAATTACATGAGTGATTTATGAAAAGAGTTTAGCCAGAGCTATAAATATCCGAAGACCTAAATACATTCAATTGAAACAAAACAACTTGATTTTGATTTCCAAAATAACTAAATATTATTTTTATTACTTAAGCTTTTTTTTTATAGAAAAAAGATATCGATTAGGTTATTTTTAATATTCCAGAAAATTAATTTTATTCCGTGTTTTATTTTTCAACGTGGTGAATAAATAAAGTCGATAATGTGGAATAAATTTTGAAAATTTGTAGTGTAGGAATGAAGAAAACTTGCAGCAAGCTTTTCCACAATGCCTCAAATGTGTATCCAAGAAAATTGTCCTGTAAGAAGGTACCTATTCTGACTAAAGTTTCTCTTGGTTTTCTTTTCCATTATTTCAGGTAAATAATGGAATGTCACCTTCATACTTCCTTTCAACAACCTCTCCCTTCCTCCATCCCAGCCTGAACCAAAATGTTATCTAAGGAACATGAATTCACACAACCTAAGTATAGGATGATATTCTGCTTGTCCACTATACGATCACTTTCTTCGTAAAACTTTGTAAAATGTATTTTACATAGGTCATTTTAGTAGCTATGGACTTGTCTCGTCACGACGATATGAATGCAACAGTTTATAATCCACAATCATCCATGCTGCAGATGAGATTCGGACCCGCAACCTCATCAACGAAAACCCAAAAATCACGGAGCAATTCATAGCGACTGAACGCAGAGGAAATGTTGATTAGATCTTGATCAGAGGCTTATAGCTGTGCTATCTGCTTTACATTCACATAGTATACGTGACTTAGCATTTTCCATCTTGACGAAAGCGCTAGTAAACCCAGCTGTTTGATGGGTTGCTTATATCACAGAAGATTTTGTTCATAAGTTAACCTATATTGAGGTAAATTAGATGGGTTAATGAGATCTCCCCGGATAAGGAAACGAAAGAGGTTGATGATATCAAGACAAGCTTACTTGTTTTTAAAGCAAATGTAATGTCTAAGCATTGTATAATTATCAACACTATTAATAAAACGCAAGAAATGTACTTCAAAGCACGCCAAAAAATCTAACCAAACATATGGAATTAGAGAGCTATTAATATGTGAAAAACACAGACTAGCATAAATGATCTTTCCAGGCTTCCATTTAAAAACGGATACTACTCCATGTACTTCTTATTTTTAAATGCTAGTGGAACGTGGCAGATATGAATATCTTAGAAATAGTTGAAGGCAATAGTTTACCAATATTTTACTTTTGCAAAATAACATTCGAAAATATAAAAATATGTTCAACTTTTACTGTTAATTGTTTCTGTCCTTTACTTTTATACGAAATTAAAATGAATTTTAATACTTTTGGAATGGAGAAATTATACTATGTTCGAAAGCGATAAAATGAACTCAACAATGCCAATATCTCAATTTCAAGCGTTTTGCAGAAATTCCTGTTTGGAATTGGACGCCTGACTTGTACCTTCTGTAGTAATATTTCAGGTACGCTGTGCGCGTACGATTAGGAAAATACATTATTTGTACTTTTTTGCAATAAAATATCAGACACGTTAAGCAGTAGTAAATGTAAGAAAATTGTCCAATTTGTTCACCAGAGCTCAGGGCTAATCAGGAGTGTAATAATTTGTTCTGAAAGATTTTTGCCCCTTTTTGGAAGAAATGATAGTAATTTTTGCACCTTACAAGTCAGGGGTTGGTTCCCACCCCACCCGCACTCCTCTAATTCATCACTCTTGCACACCAGACTCCATCCCATTCCACTACTTCGTTACTACTGTTAACCAGTTCTTCCCTTCTTTGCTATACGGATCATCGAAAAAATATTTAGGTGTTTTCTAACTTTGGGGAGGTTTAACGCAGAAGGTTGAAGCTAGTGGCAGCTAAATGTTAGATGTACTGAAAGTATTTATCCTATATGGTACGTAATATTAATGATAAATCAGAGCTTGACCTCGCTTGGCTTTTGTTGTAAGTCTCGATGAAATTAGGAAAGTCGTCGAAAACTTTAAATTAGCATTTCGATGTATATACATTACACAAATGTTAGGATATCGCTCTCAACTACTTTAAAGTTATGATTGCACTGTAGCCGAACTAAAAATCCTACCATATTTTACATAAATTATTTGCCTCAATGACAACTGCAGACAGAAAATGGACAACTTTTACACAAACGCATTCCAATAACATTGGAAAAATGGCCAACTTTCAAAATACATGCACTATTAACTGTTTCAGAATTATAATCGCAGTAGTTTAGTGTCTATTGAACATTTAACTATGATGATTTTCGAGTTTTTTTTTTAATTTGAAGTTAATTCCCAGTTTTTTCGATTTCTTCCCACTGTGCGCCGCACAGTGCGGCGAATTCCGAAAAAGCTGGCTAAAAGTAAAAACTCAAGTAAAAAATCTGAAAATAATCTGTACTCGTATTTTTTAGGTCGCTGATTACGAATTTGAAGTCAAGAGTTGCAAAATGTAACCCCCATCATCCCCTATTGACAAACCCTATTCACGAAACAGTCTGTATATCATGTTACAATCAAGATGCATATCATTTTGATGGGTTTCGGGTCGCTGATTTCGAATCTCAAGTCAGAGTTTCAAAAGGAGTACTACGCATAAGAGGGCAGTTTTCTGCCCCTCAACCGATTTTAATGAAATTTTGCACGTAATATCTAGATAATATGGGAGTTCCAATAATCCAAATCCTATGTCCACACTACTTTCTGTTATCATGAAAAGTGCGTCCAAAAATGACCTCTTCCAGATTCTAATTTTTATAGCGTTGTTCATAATAAATTCTGATATCTCCAGAATCGCTTTAACTATCAAATCCAAATTTCGTATGAAAAGTACTAATATAATCATGTTACAGTGAAAACCAAAAGACTATATCTTTAACCGTTTTGGAGATAACAAATAATTTTCTTATGTAAACGTTCAATTTTACCTATAAAAAAATGCACCTTTCCCAGGAAATTGTATTGTTTAACTACCAGCCCCCACTAGTTACAAAACGATCCTTTGCTCAAATTATCTGCCTGTAATATAGAAAAACATATACAAAAAGCATTTTGAAACTGATGGTGCTGATGGTTAAAGAAACATTTTACACTCTAAAGATGGGTACGCCCGGATTCTAATTTTTATAGTATTGTTCAAAATAAATTCATATACCTCCAGAATGGCTTAAGCAATTTAATACAAATTTCGTTTGGAAAGTACTAATACAATTGAAATTTTGCCGTGTAAATCAAACGACTATATCTTTAAGCGTTTTGGAGATAAAAGATAATTTTCTTATGTAAACGTTTAATTGAGCTTATAAAAATACATCTTTTCTAGGAAACTGTGTTAATCATCAGCCCCTGAGAGTTACAAAACGATATTCCGTTCAAATTGTCTTCATGTAATGTAGAAGAACATATTCAAAAATCATCTTGTAACTTATGGGGGCTGATGGTTAGAAGAAACATTTTATACTCTAAAGTTGAGTACCTCACGTGGAAGTATACCTTTGAAATTCAGCTAAATAAACCATCATATGTCTGAAAGTTCTTATGATATCCAAACCACATTTTGTGTGACAACTACATTTTGTGTTTTTCTGCTATCCCATCACGGGCTCGATTCCCCCGAGGTCCATTAAGCAAAGTGGTTCGGAGCTCACGTTACCAAAACTGTAGGTTACATACTAGAAGCTTACCACCTTATTTAGGACATTAAGACAAATTCAATCAATCATTCTAACATGGAACAACATACATCGAGCGGTTATAGCTTAAATAGTAGAGCGTTGGCTCAATATCGGAAAGTCCTGGGAACGATCTCAGCGGTCTCCCATTGTGACAGCTTTTTCCAGGGTTTTCCCTCAGTGACACCAAGCGAATGCTGGGGTGGTACCTACAAAATTAGGCCCTGGTCGACTACCCTACAACTTCTTCTGCTCTCCTAAGGAACTTTCTCTTGTTTTAGTCTGTGTTTTATTTATGGCATTTAGGCATCTAATGCTCAGTCTGGGCCAGAGGATGGGAAAGTCTGAAGTAAGGTGTACTTAGTTGAAGGTATCATTCCGATAGTTGCCTGGTGGGACTGAAGAGAAACCTGGAAAAAACTTGAGTCGGGCTGGTCGGCCGCTCGTATTGAACCCACGACCTTACAAATGCTAAGCCAACGCTCTATTACTTTTTAATTCGTTGAAGTTATGATTATTAAGTTTATTTTTCGTTTATAGTACTTACATTCTACGTTAAATCACACACATGAACCCAACATCCATGCCCTGGGCGGGATTCAAACCACAGCATTGGAGTCCCTGGCCTAACGCCTTTGACCACCCGGTATCTCAGTCGGCACCACTGACCAACGGTCACTCGGTGACTTTCGGTCCGAGGAATTCATTATTCATTTATGATAATCACCTATCATCATTTTTAACATCTTCTGTAAAGTGATCCATTTTTTAAACAATTACAGAGAAAGCTGATGAAAACGTGGCTAGAATTAAGAATGTGACATTGTGTCCTTCATATTGCATGCTCCAGGCTTAATAGCGCTCAATTTCGCAATTGGCACAATTTTCCTCGGAAAGCACGAAGATACCTGAAGTGTTCCTAAATCTAACAAGTTTTTGCACTTCTAAAGTTCAAGCAGTTTTCTGTGTAGAGAATAAATGAAGTGATTTGTATCTTTAATGCATAAGTGTGACAAGAGATGAACGTATTGTCAGTTCACATATTCAACACCTCTGCTCTTCAGAAGCTATTTCACGAGAAGGATCCTTTGCGATTATTACGTATTCGTTCGTTCGAAGTCTTCAGCTATAGGATCCGAGAAAGATAATGAAATTGGACGAGATATTTCTGAATTATAGAAGTCTTTTTTTTATTTATTTTTTAAGGAAATTGCATTTGTGTTACCATGACGTTTAGTTCCTTTACTACGTATATTAAGACACAATCACTTCTGTGTTTCCCTTTTCCCAGCCTTTAAGAGCATTTTCCAGCCTTTATATACGTTCATAAGAAAGGAAAACGATACCTATTGCGTGCTGAACTTCATTTATCTCTGAAGATAACACGTACCCTTTGCTCGTCAGTATATTTAGCATGCTCATTGGAGATAGGGGTGCAGAAGTTAGTAGAAATTAAACAATTGAACAATGAAGAAAAAATCTCTAATATGAAGAAGATAGTTTAATAGGGTCCGATATTATTTGTTGTACGAATATATGAACAAATAGATGCATGCAAGCAATAACAATAACTGACCATTACTCTTCTAGGCCCATCTTTGGCAACAAGTTGCTGATCTCTTGTTCTAACATAATCTCTTGTTCTTTATGTTACAGGAACCATAATCCTTCTGGTTTCTTGTGGTCAATATGTTTAATATATATGTATCTTTTGATGTTCACAACGCACCATTACATACCATCATTGGTTTGGCTTCCAGTTTATTACCTGCGTGATATCGTATTCAATATATGCATTTTTCTGTCATATTTAGCATTGCAATGACACTTTATACAGTACTTGTCTCATGTAAGCACTTGCCTACTTTTTACACAAGCACACAAAAATTTGCAGTACTGCGCTATCTGTTTGTGTCTTCTATCTAGCAAGAGCCGTATTATTGTTGATGTTCCTATTCAATACGTAACCTCACTGATGATGCATAACACTATTTTTAATTCATATTTCACAGTTCAGTATATTTATCAATTATGGAAGAATTTTTTCCAAATATTGTAGCATCATAGTATGTATGATTTATTTTTGCTATGATCAACGAGTAATTAATGTATTGTATAACCCCTTAATATTGAGGTGAAATTTTGTATCACTAATGATGAGATATGTGGAACCATCGTTTTAAAAGTATGTTTATTCATAAGAAAAATATTTTTAAGTGCATTCATCGTGATAGCTTGTTACACATATTACCTAATATATTATGAAATATTATTCTTTTAAACATCTCCGAAATTTCAGTCTTTCTTATATTCCAAGACTGACTGAAACTCTTCCAAGAATTCTAAAAATTTTCATTCTTAATTTGTATTGTATATGAGACATAAAATTTATAGCACATTATTTTTAAATTTCTAGATTATTTTTTAGCTAAAGTATTTAAACTCACAAAAAATGTGAAGGTTAATTCACTAACTTTTAGGTCATAATCTGTTTTTCCTAGCAGAAACGTTAAAATGTAAAAAAAAAAAAGAAAATTGACCTAGAAGCTGTTGTATGTGACTTTATTAATTTAATATACAGAGCAATTCAGACCATAAAATGATACTTTAAAATTGAGAAATGACAGTATAACAGTTGCTAATAAGGAAAGGAAATCATTTTAATTCTTTCATAAATCTGAAATAATGTATACATTTCGGGGGGGACAAAATATTTAGTGTCTTATCTTCCTTGAAGGATTATTTTTTATATATATAAAAAATATGGTTCTGAATATATAAACCGAACACAAACACAATTTAGTATATTAACTGACGGTATAAGGGTTACATTTCAACTCAGTCCTATTAGTGAAAATTATAGTCCTTAGCATTGAAGTAATCGGGGCAATTTTTTTTGTTCCCGGGCGTTTTTGTTTTTTTGAAATGTCTTGAAATGTTTCAAATGTATTATTTTCTTTAATATTAAGACCATCACCTTCGTTAACCTTTTCTGTGTTCCTACTATGTACACATAGCTCATACTCGGAATCATTCCTCAGTCACACCAGGCAAATGTCAGAATGGAACTTGGAATTGTATCTACTAACTAGACCCTGACCAACTGCTTTCCAGTATCCTCTCCCCCCCAAGCCTATCCCGGCCTGAGCCTGAGATGCCTAAAAGCCCTAAATAATTTGAAACTCTGAATCATTATTGCAGTTATCAAAAGCTCCAAGAATCATCTTAGTAAATAATAAAATTAAGTTTTGTTATGTCCGCTCGTTGTTATCATCAACTCATTGTTTTTTTTGGGGGGGGGGCGAAATTCTCTCTTCGATGATGCAGGTTACGTGAACAGGTATTAGTTCATTACCCATCGGACAAGAGAATTAGGATAGTTACTCTGAAGTTAAAAAAAGTAAAAAGCAGTTACTAAAAATTACGTCATTATCGGAGAAAGTAACTGGTCCCTGAGACCAGAATGTCCGTACTTGTTGAAAACTAGTGTACAACTAGTCACTTCCTCACGCTGTGTACCACTACCGCAAATGCATTTATTACACAGTTAAATTATATATACTTCAACAGTAGAGAGGGGCAACGGAAAAAACTATGGACAGTAATCCGTGGGACCATACTTCAGTATTTGGGAATACTTTGTAAGATGAATAAAATTGATTTGTATTGCGCAGTGCAATGACGTACGCTCATCCTATTGCTAAAATTGCTCTGTAACATCTATACTTACTTATTGAATAGTAGATTGTCCCAGCGGGAGTGAGTTCAACTTGTGTGATCAGGAGATTCTAGAAACAAAAATTGGGATCTGTCATTTTCACTGAAATTGTCCTTGTTTTCACTAACATGATGAGAATCCCATGGCATTATCTTGAATTGAGGCAAGGTCCACTGGCGTCGTGTCTTTCTCTTGTAAGCTTGAAATGAAGTTTAAATGGAGACGAGATGAAACTTGAAGATGCTGAGGAGCCCGTAAAAATTAAATTACAATGAAGCTCAATTTGATGTTCAATGAAGTTAAACAGTTTGGTTTTGTTTCTCCTCTCACCAGAGAAAATATTTCACTTCACTAGTTAAATCTATATTTTCCGCTCTCCTGTATCCTCTGTCTAGGATAGCATTCCTCAAGATGCAACTTCTTAATTCTATAATTTCTCAGAAGAAAAAATATTGCAATATTATTCAGACGATGGGACTTGCAGTGTATTACTGTTGTAGGAACTGTTCATAGTTCTTAATTACACGCTTTACCTTGTTAATCTACGCCTTTTGAGTAAGCCATGAAAAGATGAATTCTCCAACTATTCTTTTTTTTTTTTGTCCGTCAAGAAGAAACATCATTAATCTTACCTACAGGAGAAAGAAGTCATATAACTTTTCCCATGATTCAACATTTTCACCTCTGCCTCTGAAATTTTTATTTCGTTTCAAGCTGATATTTTCCAGAAGAAAAAAAGATGCTCGCGCTCATTTTGGGAAACTTTGTTCACACTACAAAAGTAGTAAGAAAGATAAGGAAAAAAACAGACGTTTAAAGTTGTTTTAAGAGTGCCCTACATTTTCAAAATACTGAGCTTCTTATTAGAAAGTAGCGCTTAATGTTGCCCGTCCAAAAGAAAGTGATAAATGGACACACTAGAAATGACCTTCCATAGCAAACAGAAACAAGAGACGAGAAGTAAAATAAATGGACTGTATAGAAGTGTGCATCCTTTTAAAATATTGCTATTTCGTTTCGCGTAAGAAATGAAAAAATAATAATAGAATTACGTTTCGAATAATACTTTCTATATATCTAAAAGATTTAAAATAATTACCAGAACATGTGAAAAAAAAAATCTTAGGATGTGACATTTATTAATGCTATCACACAGGTAAACGTGTTTGTGGTTGAAACGAAAATGTTGAATAGGGCCTAAACATTTTTTCTTCTAAACATTTTCTTTCGTTTAAACGAATTTGATTGGAAAAATAAGAAGAAAGTAATAATTGTAATAAAAATGAAAATAATAATAACCCAGCCCATGACGGCTCTTAAATGAAGTTAAGTTGAGTTCTGCTGGTAGGAAAACCGTTAGAACTTAAAATTTCAAACATTATAACTATGAAAAAGGTATAATATTATTGTACATTAATGGCTAGTGCAGTTTAATCACACTAATAGATCTCGCATTAAAACTGTTCCTCGTATGCTACGTCGAGCTGAGCTGGGTAATAAATGCATTCTAGAACTCAGAACCGGCTTACCAAGGTTCTTGTTTGTTCCATGTAAATTACTTCGTTCTTAACTTATTCATTTGTCGGAGACACGTGAAATGTTAAAAATAAACTAGATTCTAACCACAACAAAACGATTCACTGATATTCTAGATTCTTAATTGACAAGCAACAAAAGTTCATTTTGTAATTAATATAAAAATGTTTAAGCTCGGCTTTTATATGAAAAGAAACAGTTAAGTAGTGGAGTCTACGGCGTTAGAGGAAGCGTTTTCGAATCCAAAATACAGATATCTTGGGTTTTATTCTTGTTGAGGATTGTAATATTTTCTTCATTGTGAACAATGGAATTAGTTTTATCAAGTTTGTATTTAGAGGAAGATAAATAAAGATTTTTTTATTTTCTACAGTAACAATATTTTTGTCAACCATTAACAAACAGTTTTCTCTGTAGACGCCCACCATAATCAAGTTATGGAAAGCTATTTACTAGCCTATGTATTGGGAAGCAATTTTTTACTCATTCCAACCAACAAACAGTGCGGCCGATTCCAAACAAACCTGGCCAAAAGCCAAAAACGCAAGTATATGATCTCAAAATCTGTACTCGACTTTTCTTGGGTCGCTGATTACGAATCTGAAGTCAGAGTTGCAAAATTTAACTCCCGTAACAACATTTTAACATTTTAGCGTATACTTAAATGATATTTTTTTTAAATGAAATACTACGTTGTTTTCTTTATAAATGATTCCTGATTGGATGTAAATAAAGTAATAATTAATAAATATATTTGCAAATGATTTGTTATATAATAACGGAATTATGATAA
>JAGDQP010043775.1:0-16116 GCA_022664845.1 Lepisma saccharinum | reverse complement strand
CAGGCTGTGTTGTGTGTACGAAATATTTTTTTCTAATCGTAAGCAGTCTAGATTCTACAACTTGTAACAGATTCTTTTAACTATTCGTCAGATGTTGTTTCGACAGTCCTCGATATGGTCCTGTTATATCATCCGCAATAACATCCTTAGGGATTATCCTGATTAGTGGATAGCCTTGTGATAAAATTGACTTTGATATCCTTTATTCTATTTGAAGCATTTTTTAGTAATTATGACTTTCCATTCCGACACCAGCGGGATCTTTTCTTAAGCCACAAGTATTCATGATGGGGCCCAGATTCGAACCCCAAACTTTTTGAACTGTAGTCTGACTTGTCAAGCGTCACGACCAAGGATTTAAGCGTTTAATAAACTGTAATGTTTTGTCTTATAGGAGAGTTTTATTTAATGAATTTTGAAGGATTCTTTACAGACTTTCCGTTTTAAGCTTTAGCAGTAAGTGCTGTGAAGCAATATCACTCTGTCCGTCTGTCGACAACTTTCAGCTCAGGAACTGCTAGAGCTATGAAAGTGGTTGAAGTGTCGTAGGAAAGATTTCTGTGAGATGAGTTCAACCCCGTAGAGACAATCTAGATGACAGTAGTTGGTCCTGACATACGGGAGGAGGGGTATTCCCAACTCAGGAACTACTAGGGCTATGAATCATTTTGAGATGTCGTTGGAAACATCTTGCCGCAATTTTCCTAACGAGACATTGTTCATGCAAGTAGAATGCTCGTTGTTGTAACGCCTGGTGGTAGCCTACATGACCAGTCCCTCGCCTGGGCTCCACCTCGTTTGTTTATTAGTAGATCCTTATACCCAACTTCCACTACATCTTTAGACGTATATTTCTTCTACTGCTGGCCCGTTATACAAGATAGTATTTATGTTTAAGTTTTTATTACTTCTCAGTAAAGGTCCTTTACCTCTAAATTTCTTATTTAGTTTTCATTTTGTAAACTGATTCGGAGCACATTTGGAGCTTTAGGTTTCGTCCTTAGGACGTAGTTATTATTCGATGGAATGCAACGGCAAACTAACCTTTATGTTCATCTTGTTCAGGGATCTTTACGTTATAGCCCTACCTGAGGCAGATGACTTATAATTACATATGTATTATCAGTATCACGTATAGACGTGGCAAAGTTTGGTTTCTCCACGTTGGACGAGGCTTAATATAATATTGTCACCATCAAAACAAATAATTTTACCTTATGCGTCTTCTAATGTACAAATAGAAGTAGATCTCAAGATAAGTAAAACTTGGAGATATCACTAGTTCTACGGACCAAAATTGAAAGTTTGAGGAAAGATCTGTTAGATCTACACATAAAGATTTACAAGTAGTAGCATATCGATGTTGGTCGATATGAATATCCCATGATTTACTACTTCGATCTATATTGCTGATACAATTAATGTCGAATGTCGATATTACCGATATCCGAGGTCAATATTGATCGCTATTGGAAGGTATCATTTATTACTGAGATAAAGTACTGCTTAATAAATGAAATTACCCATATTTTACAATAGTTTAAGAGATTATGTGATCTTGATTGCATCCTGTCTTCATTCCACTACTCATTCGTCTTAAGTTGCATATTTTTGCATTTGTCTGCGACTGGATTTCAACCTGGAACCTTCGTCATTTTATCCAGCAAGCTACAGAGCCACCCATCGAGAACTCCTCATCTTATTCTAGACACGGATTGTGGCAATATAACCGGTATTTTAATTACAGAAAGTTTTGAAAGGAACGCATTGAAACTTTATATGTAGCACCTGCTATATTTTCATTTCATAGACGTTTTCAAACACACACAAGACGCCTCTCGGAACGACATCAGGTTAATTTAATCAACATTATCAAATGGCATCTGTCCCTAAACTTCATATTTTTATCTGCCAAGATCTTCTTATTGAAAGTTTTCTCGTTAAATATAACACGTTTCTTAAGCACAGCATTGAATGTAGAAAGGTTGTACTACGCCAATGTCAATTGTAATTAATGCAGAACGACCAATCATGATCAATATCCACGTTGTTAGCCCAGTATTAGAGCGGTATTCGTCCCGTGTTCTTGTGCCGATCGCTGAAATTTTTACATTCTTTCTTTAGTTAACAATGGTTCGAGGTGTTCTCAAATATTGCAACATTAATTTAACTCATTTCCTGACTTCATAAAATGATTTTGAACGGCTACGTAAGTCGGGTTACAATACAATATTCCACTGTTACTTTCATATATTTCTATATATTTTTCATATATTTTAAAAGCATATTTTCATGTTTTTAATATGAACGTCTATATAATAAAATAAATACTAGCCTGCAACGAAGTGGTGTTTGCCTGGTTGAAGAAGACTATAGTATTTGGATCACAAGCTTGAGAAAAAGTATCCGAACATTGAAATAACTCGAGAAAAACAATTAAAAAAAACTTTTAAAGATATAGTTTTCTTAAACAATTCGTACTAAAAAATAACAAAAATAGTTTTGTTTATGCATTAATAAAAAGAAAAGCTTAAGATGCGCCAATGCAAGAATTTATAAAGTGACCGTATATGAGAGCGCATCTCATGGTTTCTTTTTAGTCATGCATAAACATAATTATTTTTTTACTTTTTATTACAAATTGTTTAAGAAAAGTATCTCTTTAAAAAGTTATTATTTTTTTTCTTTATAAACATAAAGACTTTTTAAAGTTTACTTCGGGCGACCGCTTAAATGTGACTTGTTCTTCTTGAAAGAGATTTTATTAAAGAAACTAATATTAATATGCTTTTATGGTGAATCCTTGAACAATACACTGGAGCGCGTATACCAATACTAGAGTGAATTTTTTAAATAGAGAAAGCTAGTCAAATGAAAAGGACCTGCATTTTGTAACAGCTGGAACTAACGATTCACAATCATTAGTTGCGTTGGTTTAGAGATTGTGTAATCGATGTGCGGCCCTTATCACGAATCGATTTATATTTGTTATTTAAACAGTTTGAAGAATTATTAATGGTTATCAAATTCAGAATAAATATCGTTAATTGTTGTTATTCATGTCAAAAGAGTTTTGGAAATGTTTGTAACGTGTGGAGAATATCTTAGATGAAAGCATGAACGATGAAATTCTTTACTATACAAAGCACTGACAACTTGAGCCTAATGTGTATCAATTAAAACCGTCTGACGTCAGAGACTGAGAATAAACAACTTATTATTGGTGAACTGGGATTGTTTGTTTGTGTACACATTTTAAATAGAGCGACAGCGAGTTTCAAAAGGAATTAACATATAATGAAATAATTTGTCAGCAAATTGAATATAAATTAACGCAAAATTGTTTTAAATAATTAAATGCAAACCTATGTTTGTTTATGGGAATGATTTCTTTCAGGAAAAGGGTATGACATAAGCTGTAAAGTTATGTGCTGTAATTATTTATGTATTTAATTGTGTAAATGATGTATGTGGTTTGGATGAGAGAGCACTATGTCTGATGATAAAACAGTAAGTTAAAATATACCTTCTCGTTTTATTTAATTGAAAAATGTAGTTCTTATTCCTTTCAGTTACGATGCTGAAGTAGCTGAAAGCACATTCAGTAGGTTATATGATTGTCCTGAGGGTTATGAACATGGACCTCTCTTTAGTTTATTTCCCGTTTGGCCGAAAGACTCTGAAATAAAGTTTTCATGGGAGCACTTCACCTTCCCTTGCGACTTGGAATAAATCGTACAAGCAAGAAAGAAATCAAGATAACCATACTACAGAGGAAGGACCTGTCTAAGCAGACGCACATAAATTGCTGACGCCAAGGAGTATAGGATCTAACTACTGCTTATACTGACGTAAATGCTTGTATTCAATTTTGAATAAAAACATATATAATGTTCAATAAAAAATAAGGATACCGTACATGAAGTATACAAATATTTACTGAAGCACAGTGACTTTTTTGGCATTTGTGTAACTCGCTTGCTTACCCTTGGATATGGATTACTTTGATTAGAACTGAAATTCTTTCGTATTTGATACACCTGACAAAATAACACATATAAATATATTAATGAATTCAACTGCTGCATTGAAACAATATCTATACACACTAGCAATATAACTCCACTTGAATATTATCAGTAATTCCACAAAGCTGGAATTATTCACTTTTATAAAAATAATACGTATTTCCTCCAAAGGATGCCTTCTCTAATAGAGCAATCCGCTCTTAGGAATGTGCAATAAACTTAATTAAAATCATGTTAGGTTGAACGCCGATAAACCATGCAGTCGACAAGTCCACGTAATGGCGGTTCTTGATCTTTCCAACACGCGGTCGCGACGTAGGTTCACACACGGTCAAACCCAAAAAGTTATCTGAATCAAGTAGAACTGCTACAAATAAAAAAAACGTCGATAATCGAAATTGTAGAACAGAATATGAATAACTCTAAACTTACAATCCTTGGGAAATAGTCTTTCAAATCATCCAACCACCACGTGGTTTCCAAATTACTCGCATACGTAATTGAAGAAAACTGACGTAACTTATTGAAATTCTCCAATTTACTTCCTATTCTCTCTCACAAACTCGGATACAACAACTATAATAATAATATACTTGAAACATCTAATACAAATCGCGCAAAAAAAACTATCAATTCAAAACAGACGCTTGTGAAATATAACTCGTAGCTGAAAATCAAATCACACAGAAAGTCAAAATAATGAATCACGATGCTAAAACTTATAAATAAAATTCCAGTACTCGAGAAACTACTTCGGACATGTGAAGCTACATTTACACAACTCTGGACAACTCTGGACTTAGCAAATATGGATATCATTCTAATTTCTGCAATACAAACAGCATAACCTTACCTGTTGCATGCCGAAAAACCACACACGAAAAAGTACCATTAAAAGTGATAACGCAGAACAAATAAGTCGTAATTCATTTCAAGATTCGTTATATAGTTTGACATTACGATCTAAGATCGAACGTATTTTTAATATCCAAGTAGACTGCCCGTTTTGTGTAGAAGTAGCATCTGAGAATGTAGGGACAAAAAGCCAAAAGTACGAGGAAGACTGAAGACTGTTCACAAAGCGAGAACATTCGAGTTTCAAAACACGGGTAAAAACCAAGAGAGACAATGAAGAACAACGAGCATTGAAAGAATCGAACATGTCATTGCTCTTGTAGCAGCAGAAGCCAAACACAATAATTGTTACAATGGCTTCTTTATTGGCGAGAAAAGCAACTAAGTTGGGAGATCTGTGGATAAAATTAGACTTCCAAGCTTTCGATACACTCACTGAACATATTGATGATAATGATGAGTGTCAATATTCTCTTAGTCACCTACGAAAGTTAATGGAGACATTTCTTTGAGGTGATGTTGCTTTACTTGCTTACTCTGACAAGCAGTTGAAGAAAATGCTTATTCGTCACTATGAATAGGGATTGGTCATAACAGAAGGTAGGGCTTCATCTGGTAAATGAATAATTTTCACGTTCGATGGTTATGCCAATAAATTGTTGCATGAAGGATGCCACACTAACAAAAAAAATATGAATTGAAAGAACGTCTTCGAATCGTGGAGGAAAACAACATAAATGATTAGAGAAGACATCCAAATTCAATACAATATTGAGTACTACACACCTTTTGATGAACAAACAATGAGTGGTGATGAACTGGATCCTGAATCCTTGTAACTTTTGATTCCTGAAACAACAAAGAAACGGAACCATAGCGGCCACTCGTAGGCTCTGCTTAGTATTTCAGACTGACGAACTAGACTAGCGAAATTAGCAATAGTTGTGCACTGCCTGCGACACTACGCATTCAGACAACTGATAGATATTTTGGCTAGTCTAACAATAAGTGCACCATACAAAGAGATAAGGCGAAACGAATAATCAAGCATAAGTGGACAGAATCCAACAAAACGTTTCGTTTATTCAGTTCGCGTTTGACAATGTAGATTTTAATACACGGATACTTGACGGTCAAAATACTTTTCATATGAACTGAAATTCTCGGAACGATTGAAGTTCCCAAATCTGATCATAATGTTAATCTTTGCAAAGGAACTTTAAACGTCTATAAAGGGCCAACTAATGTGAGAATCAAGAATGTGATAATGGAGGAAGTATTTAGTATCAGTGAGGTATCACAAGCCTGAGATTGAAAAAGTTTAGTTGCTTGACAATATATGGTTACATACACATTTTTTTAAATTAAGTCTCCAACTCCTTCGTGGAGTGGTTGTATGCATTGACAGCAAAATCTCCTCCTGGTTGTAAGAGCCAAGTGAAAGCGCTTCCTTTCATAAATCTTCATGCTTCAAATGTGAATACCATTTACACAGCTTTGCTATTTGCTGTTAAAAAGTGTAAAAGACGTGGACAAACATCGTGTGTGTGACTTTCCATCAGCCTTTATTCCATAAAGCAACAGATGTGGTAGTTTAATTCGGTTCTAATGGTGATTTAGCATCGGAAACAGTGAGATTAGGTTTTCTTCACTGGGAACTGTTGGCCACATGTCGGGAAGTGGTAATGAGGAACTGTGGACACATGTTAAGTGCTAAATCATTAACAGTTCACATGTTAAGTGGACATACTTTCTCTCGGGCTCTTAGAGCTCATATTTTGACTTATTTAGCACTGCAACTTTATGGCAGAAAACTGAAGTGCATGTTCCGGCTGAAATGAAAGGAGTTGTGGAAGAGAAACTGAAACAGTTATTAAAAGGAGAAGCGGAAGTTGATGAACTAAGGGACGTTCAAGGTGTCCAAATACTTTTATCTAAACATGGCGAGAAATTGACTGATAAGTTATGGATACAGTATGTGGATCAAGTGAAATCAATATTGATGTCCATAAGAGTAGAAAGGATGGGGAATTGGGTTCTTCACTTGTACGCTGTCCAAAATATGCTTCCATAGTTTCAAGCCGCGGTTCATTTCAATTTTGCAAAGGCTGCCCATAAATGTCTTCAACGAATGCAGTCTATTTGAAGACGTGATGGAGCTCTTACAATTTATGACAAATGAGTATTTTACAGTTCACAGAGTCGATAAATTATGCAGTGGTATTTTGACTGTAACGGTCATCGAGCAGAGTTCAATGCGTTTCATTAAGACATCTGGAGGCTTAACACGAGGAAGAAGAATCTCAGAAAGAACGCTAGCCCGTTGGATTTTGGCTGCTTCTTTGTGTATGGACGTGAAAAGGTTGTTGTGTTTTTTAATTATGTGGATTGCATTTAGATTTAACTGAACAACATGTTGAGATACGAGATTGAAGACAAATTGGCGGTGATAAAAGACGTCAATGTCTTTTGAATTAGCTAGATGATTACTCTCCATTTGGGATACAACATGGTTCTGATCTATGTAATTGCTACCAGTTTAATAACTGAAGAAAGTAAGAATTGAACCCAGGCAGAAGAAATGGGTAAACTGTACATAAATGATATAATTGGGAAAGAAATTGGCTCTGTAAAACTAAAACGTTGAAACAATGTTATCCCGATTTCTGCTACCAAAAATGCAATAATCATCATCCGAAATGAAGCAGTTCGAATAAACCCTTTGTAACTGTTCAGTAGAATTGCTTACATAATCAGATTTTATGAAGATTTTGCTCGATGAATACAGTACGAACTTGCTCCTGAACCACCAGCATTGTTTGATGAATTTTCTTTCAGGAAGATATCAAAATCTACACTCGAAAGTACCATTGAGGACATAGTTCCTTGTGAAGAACGTGCACAGAACCTGTGTTATGTAATAGATGGCGGTTGTCTCATTCACGCTGTGCTTTGGCTAAAAGTAAATGAAATGACGTGTCACATGAAAAGATATGGATGGCTCAATTACGTGAGCTACATTAAGAGAAACTTTGGTAATGTTGTTCTAGTGTTTCATGGCTATAACTTGGAAGAACATAAAACAACAAAGGAGGGCACGATCCAGAGTAACAGTTACTATTATTGGTACAGACACTGATTTGCTAGCAGATATGCCATCTATTTTGAAAATTTTCCATTATTCAATTATTAACAGTTAATGATTTAGTATTTAGAAAATGAAAATCCATGTGTATTTTTTCAAGTGTTAGAGGGTAACAAATTCCCGGATCGCCATCTTTAGGAGCCATTTTGAAAGTAAAGCCAGCGTAGGATCGACGGGGACTTTTACTATGTTTCAAGATTTGATTTGAATTACCGCTACTGAGAAATTCAGCTTTCATTTAATTTGTCCAATACGACCTTTGTATTCTGCTTATCTTTCCTGGATCACGTTGTGGTAATGGCCGCGAAGCGGCGCTGCTATACCTGGTAGTAGATAACTCCTTTCTTTCCAGCAAACACTTTCAAAATAATTGCCGTAGCAAAGTAAAATAACGAAATAAACTCTGAACAATTATGGGGGAAATGAAATTAACAATTGTTCGTTTCAGTGTGGAGCCTCTACTGTTTTGAAAGATTTGGAGCACGCTTGTATTTCATGCCGGGATAATTCAGACGCCATGTTGGGTCCTCAAAAGCAAAAGGAATTCGTGAGAAAAAAGGTTAAAACCTGAGATTAAACAGTCATTGTTGTTAAGGCCGGAGCAAGTTAAAAAAGTTGAAAGTCAATTCTAAGAATATAATAATTTATAAAAACACAGATATATACATTTTATTATATTAAGAAAAGATCGATTCTTAACAATGTTTATAGTCACAAGATTAGAATAGGATCAGTCACGTTTCCTGACCACAAATCTGAAAAATAGTATTTATCTACTGACTCTAATTGAAGTGCAATCGTGAAATCTTAAATTGGAGAATACTAATCAAACGAAAAGAGCCTGCCAGTGTTAGAGTTGCCATATTAAATCAACTTGATCAATTGAGATTACTGAAGTCAAATCTCAAAACAGTTTTGTTCTTTTTCTGGCTTGATTGAGATACTATGATATTATGAATTATTTAAAATACAGGAAATATACAGAATGAAAAGGACCTAGGACGTTCTGGGCGCAATAACATTTCCAGCTGACAGTGAGTGAATAATGAAACAAATATCTAAGCTGACTTTTCTAAAATAACCTAATGTGACTTAACGTGTAAAACGTGAAAATAAAATGCAAAAAGACTCAATAGGAAGCGATTCATTACACGTACAAAGAAATCAATTAGATTTTTTTTCAAAAACTAAACCGATAGTTGTTGTTTTGTAAAAATAAAAACAACGAAAAAATAGTTCTGGCCGAAAATCGAACCCTACATTGCAAAAAATAGCTGTGTTAATTCAACTCAATGCGGTGTCCCAGCGTGACTTCCACTTTTGTGTGTTAAATCAACACAACACACGGTGTTGATTTCGGTACTGTGAAAAAAAGTTTCGGCTGCAGTGAGCTTTGAACATGGTTTGCTCAGTTAGAACTCGAGCGTCTTACCGACTTGGCTAAATCAACATACAACAAAGACACTAGATGCAAATGATCTTTATTGAACAACATTTGAATTAAACGACTGCGCAATAGATTTAAACAGTGTAGGGGATCCAATATATGTTGCTGAACCCCCAAAACAAACTAAGTTACTTGCACGACTTATCCCATGGTTTAATCACTTCCTATTTGTCAATTGAGAACCAGAATTCCCATTCATTGAGAATATTCTATTTCTATGAAAGCAAGCAAGATGGCGACAGCAAACACTTGAGCAGCATTACTGCTTTCTTACTAACAACATGTCAAATGCTGCGCTTGCTTTCATAGAAATTGAATATATTCTCAATAAATGGGGATTGTGATCCCTAATTGACCAATGGAAAAGTGATTAAAACATGGCATAAATCGTGAGAGTAGCTTTGTTTATGTTTGGGGCTTAGCAACATTTTTTTATCCACTATATTGTTTCAATCTAGTGCTCCTTCTGTTTGACGCTTTAGCGAGGTCGGTAAGACGCTCGACTTCTAACTGAGCAACCCATGTTCAAATCTAGCTCTAGCCGTAACTATTTTATTCCCCAGTACCGAAATCAACACAGCGTGTTGTGTTGATTTAACACACAAAAGTGGTAGTCACACTGGGACACCGCATTGTGTTGAATTAACACAGCTATTTTTTTACTGTGTAGCCGCCTGCGTAGCAACCCGACACGCTAATAACTACATCTATCGACTAATAATTTTCCAGCGCTTTGGAATACGTAATAATCCTACGTGGGATTGCAATGAAACAGGAAAGCTTGAAAATAAAACTGCACCAAGTACGTCTAAAAAGACCTTGCTGCTTTCAGAGACTACACATTGCACATGAGTAAATAAAACAACGATCGTTGAATTTAAATCAGTTTCTTAGTAAGTGGCGTGGTCAAGGCGCTAGTCTTCATTACAGATAGGTACAAAGGAAGAAAAGTATGATAGCAAAAGGACCCAAACTTTTGGGAGTTTCTAAAAAGCACATTTTCAAAAGATTTTACTTTCAACATTTCAAAAATTGTACCATTCGAATACTGTGAGTGTACCTTTCAAGTTATATGATAAAATATCAAGAAATTTAACTGTTTAAGTGTACGAAAAATGAACACTGTTATACTCCATACTGATACCACACTGAAATTAGAATTGCAATAATTTAACCAGAATAAATCACCGGAAAAAATTTGTTAAAGCTTCGAGTATTTCGAACTATTCTATCAAATCTGAATGGTAGTTGTCATGTGTACCAATGTGTACGAGAAACAAAATTTTAATATTCGATTGTAGGAAATAATACTGGGTGTTTCTGGTCTTCCAAACAACGATTTTGTTTTTGTTCATTTGATGTAAATGAACAAAAACAAAATCGTTGTTTGGAAGACATTGCGAAAACTTGTTTAGTTTCGTTGCTGCAGACCTTTTAATGTGACTAAGAAATTGTGGTAAATGACGTTATGTCTCTACAACTAATGACATAAGCGACATCGGCCTAGCAAATTCCACTCGATGTAACACTCCACACATCTATTTAAGTTGTGTTTATGATTGGTGAATTACAACTTAAGAGGATGTTTTGCTTGCCTCATTAAACCATTAAATTCCTTGTCAATGAAATTATAAGCTTGCAAAACCTGTCAATGATTGTTCAGATGATCACAATTATTTTAGAAACGTTTATTAGCCGTAGTTTTAATGGTATTCTCATTGATATTTTCAACTATATTTCACCTTTATTTAAACGGTTTATTAACGTTTCAATATTATACTGTATTTCGTCGTCCACTTTTGATGTTGAATCATTTATTCCAAATGTTCAGTTTAATCACTTTTCAACCATAATTAAACGTCGGTTAAACCGTTGAATAGGAGGGCATACACATCATTAAAAATATACTTCGAAACTACGTTTTTCCATCGTCCACTTCCTGACAATCAAAACCACGTTTATACTTACTCCATGAAAAAAATTCAACCATGCTGGTGGACCTACACGTCTGGATTTGTGGCGACTGCCTTGAGGTCTATAGGCATGCTTCTGGTTAAGATACATTCTTCGTAAAAAGAAATCATTCAGAAAACTCAACCATAGCCTAATAACTAAGTTCACTCTAAGGCACGGTAGCGAAAGGATGTGCCGAGCAAACCCTTGTGCAATGTAGTTCATTAGCTCATATCGAGTGGTCTGTGTGTTAAATAACTCCAAAAAAAATTGAACAGGAATGAAGTAAAAAAACGAAACCAGAAATACGATAGTTGTGGATTGTAGAAGTGTAGGTCCTAAATTGAATTCGGTCATAGTTCATGAAACAGTCGGAACTCAATTTCAGTTACGTGTCCTCGGTGGGTAAGTTTTAACGCTCGCTGCCTTGTAATCAAGAGATCCTGGGTTCGATTCCTGGTGGGGAAACAAGTGGTTCGGAGCCCACGTTAAACTGTAGGTGTCGTCCTTAGAAGCTTACCAGCTCGTTTAGGACGTTGATAACAATTCAATCGATCAATTTCAGTTACAGATTAGGATAGGGTCAATTGAAATGGAATATTACAAACGAGTATTTTTTATAAAATTTACGGTAATAGTAATTGCTGAAGAAGCTTTGGAAAGATAACGGTATATATTTAAATATATAGTGCCAACAGAAAATAATGGGCACATTACAATTGTTGCTTTCGTAAATCCTTTAGAAATCACGAATGAACAGATTGAAAATTTATTCCTAGTTTACGCAAACGTAATTAATGTTATGCCATTGTAATATACAAGAGAACACATGTTCAAAACATACACAGGAATAACATTAATTATCTTTAGGGTTTCTTTTTTTCAAAGTTCTATACATAACAAAGTTTGCTTTTCTTGACCACTAAATCTTCAGACTAAATTTCCTGCCCTGAAAGTGCAAAAAGGGGGGAAATATAACAAATAAGGTTCCTTTCTACAATTTGAATAGCGTATATAACAGGGAAAAGAACTTTCTATGAAAGAATTCTCTATCTTAATGGGGGAAACAAAACGTGAGGTGATTGTAGGTAAGCATAACGAACATCTTGGCAAAGCGCTCAACAGACAGGAAATTAGTTAACGCAGCTCGGTCTATTGATCTTGGAAAGACAGAGAGAGTAAACAGGTGACTACAAGCAGTAATCGTACGGTAGTTGGTTTGGAGAAAAGCGACATTTCTGTGCCTTTACACAGAACTACAAACGAAAGGCGCTGGCTTGTGGGCATAATATTACGAAAGATCAAAAAGGAGAAATGGAGTTCGTTACTCCAATACAAAGTGGTAATAACAGTATTGTGTCACATTCAGTGTTTCTCAGTGATAAAATTGTTGAAGATGACAGAGGGAGTGATACCTGTACGATAAAGTTTCTAATAAAGGGAAATCCTGCAACTAAAGGTGTAAACAAAATAAGAAAAATATATAAGTTCGGTGATTATAATAATAGACATGGTAGTTGAATTGTGTAATCAAGTTGACATAGGAGGTCCCAATGAAGTTCATCTTCCAGGAAAAGAAGAGGCATGATACATATGCTGACTCTTTACAAGTAAACACGTAACATTATCAAAGAAGATTACAAGGTGTGCAACCTTCCAATTAATCTAAAATTTATTCGCCAATCTTATAAGGCAGTGATTATAAAATAGTGACAAATTGTGGTGTAAAACAACCGTGTTTGTGTATTCATAGCGTTAGTGTTTTCTATAATGTCATCCATCCGGCGGGCACGTATCAAGTAAGTGAAAGTGACATTTTAAACAAGTTTCTACGATAACATACAGTTATATTTACTTCAAGAATTACTGAAAGAACCAAAAAAATTGTATAACTATATAACTTATATACAAGTTAAATGTTTAAAAGCAAATAAGTCAGCTCATATTGCTGCTCGATCGGATTTCAAAGTTTATGACGTTTATAAAAGATCAACAGGATCAATGATCTCCTGTAAATATCTACATTTATGATTTTTGTGCTCACACCTGCTTAGTGGAAATAAGTGGTAACGACAACAAGAAAAATATTTCTATCTTGAAATTGCATCAGAACTCTAACGGTTAAATAAATATTCCATACTCTGGGGCTCCGACAAAAACCAACCAGTACTCATCAAAGTAATTTAATTGAACATTAAATGGCGTAGTAAAAGTTATTAAGCTTACAGACGCATGGGACGAGAGCTATATGGAGATTTATCAACGAGCATGCTTTTATTGAAAAGGAAGTAGCAGGATCGACTTATATATTTATCTCAAGTCTTAAAGAGCGCTTATAAAGACATTAAGTGATACGTTACAAAATGGCATACATGAACATTTCACGAAAAATCTTTTTGCTTGGTGGTGTCATGGTTTCAATAATCTCATTTTTATGCATAATTGTATGGTATAGAAAAATCACATAGCAGAAAAAGAGCCAATTGGAACACCATGAAAGTGTCACAAACATCGAAATTTATTTGTTTTGTCGGAATGAATGTAGGTGACAAGCTGAAGAAACTGGTAAACAGTGAAAGTGCGTAAAATTATAAAATTAGTTGTTACAGACATCGCTAGGTGGTGCTGCTGTTGCATGCGCCATGTATGTGCCTAGCGTTGTAAAGTGAAGAACCATGAATGTGCCACCCCAGGCATTATCCATACGTTGGTAAACCATGTAAATGCCAAACTCCACCAAAGAAAGGTTTTCCTTTAATACTGAACAATTTTGTGTTTGGCACTTACATGGTTCTCCATTTGAACTCCTCAATTGTTATATTGCAATAAATTATTGGAACTATATCATGAACAAATGATAAATTATCCATCGTGTATAATTATGGTACGAAAATTACAAGAATTATCATATCAAATTCATGGGTCTTTCATGAATGGTCAAATCATGTGGACAACTTGTACATGCATTTACAAGAAACCAAAATTGGTCTCAACATTTTTATCAACTCTGAGTAAGTTTTAAAATCGAAGTTTCTGTCTACTTCTGTTGTAATTTTGCTGGTTTTCCATTAACTCGCTCTTCACCTATTTTTATGTCGCCTGTAGGATTCCCGGGGCGGCAACATCTCGTAACGCAGGGTTTCGCCGCACCATAGTTACATCCGTTAAATGTGTGCATTTTAAATTTGATACAAAAAATAAGAAACTTCCAAAAGACTATTTGTCAAGTCTACTTCCAGGTAATTATGCATTTTCCTCCTCCTTTTCCATATTCCGCTTAAAATTCTAATAAGAAAGAACAAAAGGCAAGATTGATGTAATAAACACAAAAATAAAGTCAAAATACAATCACTACCTTCGTCGTGCACTTTTAGTTCGTCACGAAATGTCTCCATTCCCACCCTCTTATCGTAGAGTTCCATAGAATATCTAATAAAGCTGTATTGTAGCAAGTGTTATTCTTTTTTTAAAAAAATATAAATCATAAAGCCTTTTCTAGAATAATGAAAACAAGTGCCTTTCCTTCCCGTTTTTTTACAGCAGTGACAGGAAATCTCCATATAAAAGAACATTGTTGCGTGAATAATGGAGACATTTCTTTGTAGAGAAGAAAAGGTGTTTAGGCAGGAAATACCGGAACCTACGCGAAAGCAACATCTTTTCATTGGGTTCCGGAGTTTCTGATGCAGGAAAAAAGAAAGGTAAAATTTAGAAAGGCTGCAGAATTTCTCTTTTGTTCATGAAATTTCTTCAGAAGGAAAGTCCTTCCTTCCCCTGTGTGTAATGTCATATAATTTTGAAGAATTGCATAAAAGAAGGAAAGGTTTACAATGAAGAGGGAAGGGTGAAAAGCTTGAAACTATTTTTCTCTTGTATGTTTGACACTATATGATGTTTTGTTTAAATTTATTTATGGTCTTCTTGCATCTTTGGCTTAGGCTGGGATGGAGAAGATATCAGCCAAATCTTTGACAGTGTTGGCGTGAATTTATTGATGTGTCTTTTTCCAAGAATATCGCAGACATAGCATAAAGTGTTTCTTTCAAAAGAAGTGTTCTCGGGGTATTTTATATCTTTTAAAGCGAGTGAAAACGAAGAGAGGGCGTAACCCTCTAGTTGCAGCCACTCACCACAACGGGTAGCAAGATATCATAGGCTCCTCACCATTCACCAATAACACAAAAAGTGAGACGGTAGGACATAGAAAGGAATAGGAGAAATATGTTGATATCAAATTAGTGAAAAGGTTTTCTTATCCACAATATATAAAAAATCACGTTCATACGTTCCATATTGACGCAATCATTCCATCCATTCATTTATTTACCATGAACTAAAACCTCGTTTATCCGAACTTAATGGAACCTGACCCGTTCCGCATAAACGAAATTCCGGATAAACAAAATTTACGACTTTCTCATGTTATTATAAACCCTTGTAAATACAGAAATACAGTATTGAAAATGCAGTTGCAGTACGCAGTTTGTTATATTGCAGTATGAAGTTTGTAAAATGGTTTATTTTGTTTAATTCAAACAGGCTGACAAGCCTATTACGCTTAACTTTACTGTAAAAAGGCACAGCAAACGCTAAAGTTTCAATATGATAGCAACATCTTCCTCAAACGAAACACTTATCAACAATAACAGTACATAAAAAGCACCAGAAGGCCTAGAGATACTGTTTAC